>JACTOM010000049.1:682020-921030 GCA_015832385.1 Elymnias hypermnestra | reverse complement strand
GCTGGAGCCAGGCGGCGCAAGATCGGGCCTTGTGACAGTCATTACGTGAGACTTATGTCCAGCAGTGGACGTCCATCGGTTGAAGCGACGACGACGACGACGACGACTGTTTAGTAATTGAAAAACGTCGTGAGGAAACCTGCGTGCGCAGGGAGCTATTTTGTTAGTGCCGATGACTCTTTGCCCATAATGTTTCTACGATTTCTTGACGAAAATTTCTTTCATAATCACCAACAGAGTCTAAACAATAGGGTATATGTTTACCACAAAGCTGTTGGCTTAATTGTAACACATGTATGTACCTACTTTATTCTACATAATAGTTTGTTTGCTGTACAAACTCCCAGAAGAAGTTACAAAAATGTCTCTTAATAAATTTAAATCTTTTATTAAAAGAAAACTAATTGAGAAATCATTCTATAATTTGAAAGAATACTTAGAAGACAAAAAAGCGTGGGAGTGAATGAATTGCTCTATATATATATAGATATAGAATATTTTTAAATTAAATATTGTAATGATGATAAAAAAAAAAAAAAAAAAACGTACACCCGACTGAGTTTGTTGTGGGCTCTTCTCAGATCAGGGCGCGAAGGAACCCTCGTAACTTTAGATTGTAAGTCGTTCTTTTATGTTATCATCAGTCATTCATTTAAATCATAAATGGAAAAAAAAACGATATTTGACGATTCAAAAGTGCTGTAATAGGCCTACTTGAATAAAGATATTTTGACTTTGACTTTGTAGTTATCTGCCTAGTTTAAAGACTAGTGCGATCCGAATATCAAAAGCAAAGCATTAATGCCACTAAATTAATTGTATGAGACCATATATGCTTAATTGCTATTTAAATTTATCATTACTGTACTGTGTCAGTGCTGTACTGTGATGTAAAGTATCTTGCTGAAATCATCAAGGCATGAATCTGAGACATTGCCTGTCTATTTGGAATCGAAACGTCCATCCCGGGTTCATCTGTGAGAGGTTAATGTGCCTTTTAAATTACGTGAATCATCTTCAGCACTTCACTTAGTTGTCATAGTTAGTGGTTTTATCACTTTTTTGGTAGGGATTTTATTAAGACACCCAACGTTAAAACTCCATGGTGATTCTGCTCTTTTCTACGGAGTTGGGGCTTAAACAGATTCTGCAATCTTTAGTGTCAAATCTACAATCGACTATTATACAAGTAGACATACCTCAGTTAATGCTTGTTTCTTAGATCTGAGTAGAGCTTTTGATTTGGTGAATTACGATTTACTTTGGCAGAAGCTCATTAAGTCAAATGTACCAAATAAAACTGTAGAATTGTTGAAATACTGGTACAAATACCAAACTAATTTTGTGAAATGGGGCGACCTCGCCTCTAATGACTTTAGATTAGAATGTGGTGTTCGTCAAGGTGGACTTACTTCTCCGGACCTTTTCAACATTTGTGTGAATGATCTGATTGAGCAACTTAGAAGTGCAAAGGTAGGCTGTCATATTGGTAGTACTTACGTAAATTATATCAGCTATGCTGACGACATGGTGCTTCTAAGTCCCTCAATCAGAGGCCTTAGGCATCTGCTTAATATATGTGAAGAGTTTGCACGTGACCACGGTCTCAAATATAATTTAGAAAAAAAAATTCATGATATTCCGAGCGGGTAAAGGTCCGGAGAAAATACCACCCATTTTCTTAAATAGAACGTGTATAGAAAGAGTGGAAAGCTTCAAGCACTTAGGACACATTTGGACGGAGGCTCTGCGGGATGAAAAAGATGTTAAACGAGAAAAGAGGGCTTTGGCTGTTCGGTGCAACATGCTCGCACGTCGATTCGCCCGTTGCAGTGCTGAAGCAAAGTTGACACTGTTTAGAGCATACTGTCAGTGCTTCTACACGTGTCAACTTTGGGCCAATTGCACGTACAACTCACGTAGTGGCATCAGAGTGATGTATAATAGTGCATACCGCATTTTGATGAGACTACCGAGATACTGCAATGCTTCGGGTATGTTTGCCGACGCTAGAGTTCCGGACTACTTCGCGATTATAAGATCTCGAATCGCATCATTTTGGAGTCGCATTCGTGACTCTCAGAATAATATCCTCAAGATATGTTCGGAGTGCCCGAGGAATTCCATTCTGAAGTATTGGATTGCAGTTCATCAAGACACATAAAAAAGTAAATAACATATTATAACTTTGTACAAATACGAAAATGACGAGGAAGCCTTATATTATACCCTTAGATTTATGTACTATTTTTATTACTATTAGATTTTATTTTGATTGTATTCTAATTTCAAATTTATTTAATGTTATTATTAATTTTAATTTAAGTTTGGTTTCATGTTACTAAACTGTAAACTGGGACAAGTGCCTTTTAAGAAAGATAAATAAAAAAAAATTAATAACTTATAAATCAATGAGTTGCATGGCGACAGATCCTTCTTTGACCTTATGTGAGGACTTCTTAATACCAACGCTTTGCGCAATTTCAAAGACAAAGAACATCTTCTAAAGATACTTAGATTCATCGGAATCAGCTTATGTGGAATTAGGTACCCCGAGATCTACATAGGAATGCACCAGTACCTATTTTATGTTATTCCTTATGAGTACATTCTAAGGATTAATCTCAAAGACACATTCTGAGTTGTTGTGTATTTAAAGACAACTCTAAGCTATTTTAAGCTGTCAAATTGAATGACCACAGCACTTTAATATACCGATACGAATAAATAGTTAAGATTGATTTTGTATTTTTCGGATGTTAAACTGTAATAACTAGATTATAAAGGTAAAAAAAAGTTAAAAGGTGTAAATAAACGCTGTTAAACTTCTATTTAAATATTATGTTTGGCAATAAAAGCAACGTAATAAAAGCCATTCCATAAAACATCCCTCATTTCAGTGACCGCACATAACACGTGTTGTGACCACTTACTTGATCTAAATAGCCGCATTTATATTTCGGGGACATATTTATTTTATTGAGGCTTCCATATTTATTTTATGGGCGAATGTTTCATGCCTTTCTAATTTAGTACTCTAAAAATTGAGCATGGGCCTCCTCACCTATGGGCAGAAAGGTTTAGAGTATTGATCTATAATGCTAGTTAATTCAGAATTTTCAGAATTTAAATACCTTTGAAATATACAAAACTATCTTTTAGAAAGAGCAGTGTTGGACGTACTTTTTTAGACACCACCTACCCTATTTCGAAAAGAAATCTCACTAACCCTAAGGATGCCTATAATAAGTCACTAATTAGTGATAAGGCTGCCTTTTTCGATAAGTTCTTGGTAGGCCTAAGTATTTCCTGCACTGTTTGTGGTGTACAATAAAGTATATTCTCTCGTTCCTTTAAAGTGTGTGAATTTCAAACTCAATTAGAATAGGACCAATTTAATTTATTAAAACAGTTTATTGCACGTCGCAGATAAAAAAAGCAGCCCATTAACGTCCCACTGTTGGGCACAGGCCGCCTCACTCATATGAGAGAGGGTTTTTAGAGCATAGACCCACCACGCCGCTCCACTGCGGATTGCCAGTCATAGTACACAAGTGCACTCTCTATTCCTTCACTATCATAGTCGGAATAGATGTGACGGGAATCCGACACGACCAGAGAGAGATCGGGCGCAGGGCCGACGTTATAAAGCGCTCTCCGAGGCACGGGGGTGGATCACACCGCTAACTTCCCAACTTCGGGCAAATATTGAGAAAATCTTAATAGAAAACTCAATATCCATTTTTGAAGTGGCCCGATCCGGGACTCGAACCCAGGACCTCACTTCTGTAGTTGAACATGCTAACCCCTAGACCAATGAGACATTTTTTTTTATTAAACACATGACTAACAATTAATACATTAATAATCTAATATATATTTATACAATTTAGTTTAATTGAAAGTGCGGACGAACTGTGTGAAACAGGATATGTGTGTAAGGGATGTGAATGTAGAAATGACAGCTGATAGAGTGAAGTGGCGAAAGGAAACATGTTGTGCCGATCCCAGCTACTGGGATAAGGGTAAGGAAGTGATGATGATGACAATTTAGTTTAATTATTTTAAATATAAAAAAGTATATGTGTGTTATGAGACCACGTTGCAAGTTAACTCACTTTACCTCCACTTAGCTGTAATGCATCATGCAATAGGTAGACGAAGATATATGTGGTGATTTATAAAAAGTTCCACTTTAAAATGGTTATAATATAAGAATATAAGTTTCTACTTATATTATAACCACTAGTTTCTATATTCTATACTTCGCTTTTTATCTGATTATGAAAAATATGTAATAGTGTGATAAGAGAACGTCGTGGTATAAAAGAAGACGTGGTGACTAAAATTGAGAAAGGTATGCTCAGATGGTTTGGGCATGTAGAGAGAATGAATGAATGGAGACTGACAAAAAGGATTTATGAGTCAAGAGTGAATGCGAAAGTTGGAAGGGGAAGACCAGGACATTTTGAATAAAGGGCCAGGTCATGAGTACTCTAAACCGACGAACTTATATGAAAGGTTTAATGAGAATGAAAGAAGCGAAGGAGATATGCAAGGATCGTGGCAAGTGGAAGGACGTGGTCTCTCCCTACCCCTATGGGAATGTGGCGTGATGTATGTATGTATGTATGTACAATTGGGTACTAGATGACCTTTTACGAAGAAAGCCTGTTTATGTAATAGTAGTTATCTGTTCGTGTAATTTATAAAAACTGTATAACACGATAATGAACATTGAAATAAGCAAATTTGATTACAATGAGCTCAAGCCACTACATTTATTTGATATACGACAGACAGTACGAGGTCATACACTTTACACAGTGGGTTTCTTGTCGAGGCAATTTCGGGTGCAAACTTTAGCAAATGAATATATTAATAAAAATAGTAATTTATAATTTGTTTCATAAAAAATAACCTGAGAGATTCAATTTTATTTATAACGAACTGCGTATTAGTATTCCAATAAACAAAATTTGGTGTTCCCCGTAATGTTACCCGCATAATTCCGGATGCCTTTTTTTACTGTAAAAAAGTAGTCTAGTTCATCCTTATAACACCATCTATATATCAGTGAAACGCCCGTCAAAATAGATCCAGCTATTTAAATAGATGTCATAAAATAAATATTCAAAAACCTATTTAATAATGTTTACCTATTTATCCTTATTTTGTCTGTCACATGAGCCTGACAAGTGATATAAATAACAAAATCTACAAACAAAAGGGCACGGTTCGTTGTCTTATTTCAATATCCATTGACCCTTTGGGCGTACTTCAATCTAACCGCAAAAGGTTTTCTTTCCAAAAAACCTTTTTCCCAACAAATAACATATACAATAATCTACTTTAAAAAACATTAGTACATATAAATAAGTAAAAAATAAAAACTGTTTACAAAATACGTATGAAAACATTTTACAACAAATAAATATTGTTCTTGAATTTAGTCCAGAAAAATATACCCATACAGCAATTAAGAAGTTTAAAAATGGGAACTTCTAAGCAATAAGTAAAGTAAGTTAAGTAGAATCAGCCAGCCAAAGCGACAAGTAGTTATAAAGTTAATTAAGCATTACGTATGTGTGAATATCCCTTTTTGTATTATAGTCGAGAAATATTAGCGTTACGATAAATATTAAGAGTATCAAAATCGTAGAAAATTTGATTATTATTACAAATTTTTCGCGTAAAATTTCCACCCCCTCTTTTTGAGTCTTAATCAAAACATATCGAACAATTTTCCGAACAACAAGCTGAATACAAATGGGATTTTTACTAAATAAAACAGCACTCCCTTTTTAGGGTCTAATTTGAAAAATATCAATCGTAGAAAAAAACTTTAAGAACCAAAATGGTAGAAAATTTAATTTTAAACAACTTTAGTTATTACCATTTTTCACGTCAAGTTGAAAATAAGCGAGTTATCGAATAAACAAAAAATTACTACCAAATCCAAGATGGCGAATGACGCAGTAGGGTGTGGATCACGGAAACAGAAAGTTAAACTGTCTGTGACCCATCACGACAAATCTCGAAGAGAAATAGACGGTTTTTAACATTTATTGATAGGAAAATTATAAATTTACCGCTTTGGGGCTATAAACGGAGTATGTTTTTAGGAAAGCATCGGATGAATGCGTCCACAAGCTTAGAAGCTTATGCTAATGGATTTATCGGTGCACTACGGGCTTGAAATATTATGTTACGTACTTAGCGCGATTTACATTTAAAATTTTGTTGAGGTATATAAATCACAAATAGCTAACTTAACTTCGTTTTGTTACAGCTTCATGTTGTATTAATTATATAATAATAATCTTAGGTTAATGTTAAATAAAAACGGTGTTCTATTAATTTACAAAATATGTTGGATTTTTTCGACTTTTTTATATGCTTTGAAAAATGTTATTAAATCAAAATTGGCCATTTATATGCAAAAATAAATTTAAATTAGTTTAAAACCTTGCATGTTTGCTTAATTTAATAGTTTTGACGCATTGCAAACTATTACGAGTATGTTGTGTTTCTTAAGATTTAATTTTATATGTCACATTAGAAACTGATTAAAAAAAGAGTAAATATGGAATACATTATAAAATACATACATACATAGCATCACGCCTCATTCACATAGGGGTAGGCAGAGACCACGTCCTTCCACGATCCTTGGACATCTCTTTCGCTTCTTTCATTTTTATTAAACCTTTCATACAAGTTTGTCAGTTTAGAATACTCTTGACCTAGCCGTTATTTAAAATGTCCTGGATTTGGTCCAGAAACGTTCGCCTTGGTCTTCCCCTTCCTACTTTCCCATTCACTCTTGGCTCATAAATCCTGTTTGTCAGTCTCCTTTCATTCATTCTCTCTACGTCACCAAGCCGTTTAAGCATACCTTTCTCAATTTTAGACACTACATCTGCTTTTATACCACCACGTTCTCTTATTACACTATTTTCCCTTCTTACCTTTACACTCAGTTTTAATCCACTCATACTTCTCAACGCTCTCATCTCTACCCCATTTATTTTACTTTTGTGCTTCTGCCATAAACATCTTTCTCTACAATACATAAGTGTTAGCACTAACACACCTCCTCCATGCACAGTCAATCTGGCCCTTTGAGACACCATCTGGCTATTCATGAACACCTCAAAGAATATTCAATTCTTTACAGTTTCAATCCACAATTTTGCAATATTGTTGTAATTAAATGCAGAATGACATTAATCTAACGCTGGCTCGTCGTCAAGGGTTATATAAAGGACTGCTCAACCATCTAAGTATACCGTTCTCAATTTTAGTCACTACATCTTCTTTTATACCACAACGTTCTCTTATCACACTATTTCTTACTTTGTCACTCAGTTTCAATCCACTCATACTTCTTAAAGCTCTCATCTCTACCGCATTTATTTTACTTTTGTGATTCTTCTGTCATACCTAACTTTCACTACCATGCATAACTGTTCGCACCAACACACCTCCATGCACAGCCAGTCTGGCCCTTTAAGACACCATCTGGCTATTCATGAAGGCGTGCAGAGCACCATTTACCATATTCCCTGCATTCAATCTCCTTTTAATATCACTTTCATATGTTCCATCTTTTATAAATTTAGATCCCAAATATACAAATTCTTTCACCTCTTCCACCTGTTCCCCATTTATCAAAATATTGCCATTCGTCATAAATTCATCTATATATTATAAAATATTTGGCATATAATGAAGAATATCAGCTTTATATAAATTGAAATTCAAATTGATAAATTCTTTATTCTAGTAAGCTATTACAGAACTATTGAACCGTCAAAAATAGTTATTTTCAATATAATTATGTTCGATATGATGACTGATTATGATAAAAAGAGCGACTTACAATCTAAACTTCGAGGATTCCTTTGTGCCAACTTCTGAGAAGAGCCCACAATAAACTCAGTCGGGTGGTACTTTTTTTCTCATCGTTATAAATATATTATATTCATTCAGTTCTATGCTATTTTATACTCAAGTTAGTCAAATTATGGAACGTTTTCTCAATTAGCTTTTCTTTGCAACAGATGGAAAAACATCTTGAGGCAGTTTACCAACATGATGGACAGACCAGCTGACTGAAAATAAGTAAACGACGTACTATGAAGAAGAAGCGCCAGGCTACTAGCAAAGATGATCACCAACAGAAGCAGGTGGAAGGCATAGACCACAATCTTCAGGCATGACGGAACGATTATAGAGATAGATTAATACTTAGATTGTAATATAGTGTTCAAATATTGTGAATTTGAAATTTGTGGAGATAATTGTGCAATGAACAGTGTATAAATTGATATAAGTAATGGAGCATATTATTGCCTCTGAGGAGCCTGCATCGACGTATAGGTATATCGTTAACAAAACAATCATCCAGGCATCATTTACACTTCATTATTTACTTGTAGGTATGACAGTAATTTCGCCGCTTTTGTTGTTCATGGAAGCGTAAAACTATTTGTTAGCCGTACACTCGCTCGCCGGCGGCAATAAACAGAATGTGATGTTGATAAAATAGTTGGAAAATTTGTAAAGCTCAACTTTCCTATAATAAAGTAGTATTGAACATTCCATAAACACTATACGTCATTGTATGTAAATGCAAAAAAGTTTTGACTAAATAGAAACCATCCCCTTTTTAGGGTTTCATTTGAAAAGTATTAATCCTAGGCAAAAATTGATAAACAACAAAATTGTAGGATATTTAATTCCTCACAACTTTGGTTATCTTATTGAATAAACATAAAACCACCTTTTAATCCAAGATCGCGAAAACCGAAAGTTAAACTGTCAGTTACCCACCATCAAATCCCGAAGAAAAATTGGGCTATAAAATTAGTATTAAACACTCCTCAAATACCTTTTTCCATTTACGTACAATGATGACAAACCATATAAAACATGAAATTCAAATCTTATGCCAACTAAGACGAACCTGTCAAAGTTTTGAAGCTTTTATCTGAGCTCTCAATAGATGTACTATACTTTACTTTTTAACGAATTTTATTAATAAAATTAAGTTTTATTCATTACTAGCAGACCCGACAGACTTCGTTCTGTTTAAAAGATTTCGAATGTGGCAGATTTCAGTTTTACGAATAAATCTTCAGCTCTTACATTTTGTGACTATTCAATTTGGTCGGGTTGTGACTATTCAATTGATTTTGAACTTTGTGCAGCGGTAATAAAGTTCAAACTGACTCTTTGACGTTAGGAACACACCTACATTGTTTAGACAACAGTGAGTACTTGTAATTTATTATGAACTTTATTGAATAGCAATAAAGTTTAAATTTACTCTACATTTTAGTTAGAAAAAAGCCTTTTCTGTTCCCATAGAACAGAAAAGGCTGTTTTTAGGGTTTTCAGGGTCAGACGAAGAATCCTTTAAGCGCGTAAGCCGTAGAGCTGAGCCTGTTCGATAGACCACTTATATGGGGCCCCCACTGTAATCTGTTATCTAACGTAATGCCTAAGAAAACGGTACTGTCTACAAGGTCTAGTTCCTCATTATTAAGTTTAACAATGGTTTGCATTTGTTTAACATTAGGCAGACTAAATTTAATACATTTTGTTTTATTTGCGTTGAGCAATAAATTATTAGCTTCAAACCATTGTACCACTTTATTGAGAGAGCTGTTTACGTCGTCATAATTTGTTTGTCGCCTATTAATCTTAAACAACAGCGAAGTATCATCAGCAAACAGAACAATCTCATGATCACCCTTAACAAAGTAAGGAAGGTCATTGATATAAATGAGGAAAAGAAATGGTCCTAGTATGGAACCCTGTGGGACTCCCATTTTTGTCACAGACCCCGCAGAAAGCTTGCCATTGACACAGACCTTTTGCGTTCTATTGGTTAAATATGAACTCATCAGGTCTAATGCTGTGCCCGCGAGGCCATAGTGTCGCAATTTCCCGATCAGGGTTTCATACTGAACACAATCGAAGGCCTTAGACAGATCACAGAAAACGCCAAGCGCGTCACGTGAATCCTCCCAGGCCTCGTAGATATTGAGTAATAACTGTACGCCAGCATCGGTAGTCGAGCGACCTCGAGTAAAGCCAAATTGCTTATTATGTAATAAATTATATTTTTTGAAATGTTTTAGCAACTGGTTCAACATTATTTTCTCAAATATTTTACTAAAGGTTGGGAGAACCGATATTGGCCTAAAGTTACTAGGGTTCGAAGTACTGCCTGACTTAAACATCGGTATTATTTTGCTGTACTTCATTAAGTCANGACGAAAATCCGACACGACCGGAGAGAGATCAGGCGCAGGACCGACGGCTTAACGTGCTCTCCGAGGCACGGGGGTGAATCACACCGCCAACTTCCCAACTTCGGGCAAATATTGAGAAAATCTTAATAGAAAACTCAATATCGATTTCGAAATGACCCGACCCGGGACTCGAACCCAGGACCTCGTGTCTGTAGTCGAACATGCTAACCACTAGACCAATGAGGCAGTCTTGCTTTTTATGTAATAAATTAATTTTTTTGAAATGTTTTAGCATGTTTTTTTTAAAAATCATCCTTAGTAATGTAAAATAAGATTAAGGAGGAAGAAGTTCCAAACTCATGTACTGGGTTTACATCTTGATTATATATTAAATAATTATAATGATTCACATATATATTATTAAATAACTCCTGTCGCCAAAGGTTGTCTGGTTGCTTATAGCAATAAGACCGTCTTTGCACGCTTTTTGCCATATTTTGTTTTATTTTTTGTAAATGTTTTTCTTTGTGTTTTTATGTCTGCAATAAAGTGAAATAAATAAATAAATTTCATTCATTTAATTCATAATATAATCAATATTCAGATTTTGCTTTTACATTGAATATATGTCTAACATATATATTTTAAATTTATGACATAATTTACGAAGGATATCCGTCATTAATAAACTAAATAATACTCTACAGGTATTGAAAGTTTTTTTTTTAAATCGGTTCAGTAATTTGTCACTTGATTATTATATTTTGTTCAAAAAAACATTCAAAATGTACCACTTTCTTCTATAATATTAAAGAAAAGATTTATTTGTAATGTTTTATGCAGAACTTCCCCATACTCTGGAGTTCGACTAAATACATCATTTTCTTTAGATAGACATTATTAAATTTCTTATATCTTTTGAATGGAATGTCCGATTTTAATAATTTAAATAGTTTTTTACAGGTATTGAAACGGTCTTTAAAAAAATATTATTTTACTGGATATAGATTAATAAAGAGGTATGAATAATATGGTTTGATTATTGTCGGCACTTTTATTAACTAATAAAATATAAAAAAAGTAGTTATAGTGCCATAACTACAGTAGTTAAATATATGGCATCGTAGACTATTTTGAAGATATTAATATGTTCTATAATATTGTAGAACATCTTTAATATTTTTCACAGCGCACGTGATGAGAGATTTTAAGGGTTTTTATTAGAGATCCCTATTTTTCTTAAGAAAGTAATATAACCTATGTTGCTTAGTGAAAATGTAGCTTTCTAATGGTGAAATAATTTTTGTGAAAACATAACAGACATACATACATAGAAAACACAAATCTTTCCTCTTTATATATTAGTTCAGATTGTTTTATAACATCTCTAAGGGATTAGGTAGCGTTTTCAATGAAAGCTCTCAGAGGGATTAATCTTTTCTGACACCCCCAACAACTATCGTTATACTTCAACCAATTTGCATAAAACTTCAAATTTATGTACATAAACCCTCCTTAAAAAGCACTCCACCTAATGATGAAAACCGCGTGAAAATCCGTTCAGTGGTATTTGAGTTTATCGCCATTAGATTGACAGACGCAGCGAAGTATTTTGTTTTATTATATGTAAGGAAATTAGATTGACAATACTCTTTTTGTAGTTGTAGTAAAAGCAAATAAATTATCACTGAAAACTTATTCAATGAATAGTTTACTGTGAAATACTTGCTTCAAAGTATTTTCACTCCTTTATAAAGAAAACAGGGAACGCCAGTGCAAATATCCCTGACGAGTTGTAAAATCTGGACAACCCCAAAGCACCCTGAATTCACTTTTATTCCGCTCGTGAAAAACTCGTACTGCCATTCGGAAATACTCTCACATTGCTCGTTTAAAAGGTATATATCTTCTTTTGGTATATCTTTTCTTGAGATCGACCGTTTTGATCATTGTTTAGACAAAGCTCTTTTATTGCTGACTGATTAACACAACTGTGGTAAATATGGTGATGGTAATTAATGATACAGTCTAAGATGATAAAATCTTTGTATTTTTCCATAGGTCATAGGTTTGTTGCTTCATAATTTTCAATTTTCACATATTAATGACAGTTGGATAGACTCAAAGTAAAGATGCTACGCGTGTCGACTACTCGTTGACATGATACCATAGCTTCTCTTTCTTTTTAAGTTATAATGTGTATTATTTATTTAGCTTTTCAGTTAATTTAACACAATATGCGTAGAGATGTGACCAGACAATAGAAAAACAAAAAATAAATCAGGTACAAAGTGACCTTTACTAACGGTCCTAGTGTCGTTTCGAAGTTCGTTTATTTTATGTGGTATTTTATTAACTGTTAATGTTTCTAATAAACATTAACAGTTTGATTATTTGTGTTTTTGATTATATAAGTGATGTGAATTACAAAATCCCTTGACGTAAGTTTTAATTTACAAGATATGAACCTGTAATAATCTTAATTTAATAAACAAAAGAAAACATTGTATATTATAACTGTTAGCAAACGTAAAAATCATAACATTTGGCAGTCTTTCATGAACATTTAAGTCCCAAAAGCCAATTTTGCGTCATTCGTTCTGCGGGGCAATCGACGCAAAAATGTCCATGCAAATACAGGCAATTTACTGTCATTTCCGTTAACCAAACCCGGACAGCTTACTGCGTTAGAAAAAATACACGGCCGGATAATCAAATATTTGCATATATCTATAAGGAGTTTATGTTCGGTTTAGGAAAAAAACCATCAAAATAGTTTGAATAGTTTCGGAATGAAACATTGTGACACAGATTTTATATATACTAAGATGTATCAACATAAAATATGTGATACCGATTGTCTAACCCAATATATGACTATGATGTAGATATGCATTACCTCAACCAAGCTTAGATTACACTACATCTAAAGTATATTAATTTTCCAGTACGAAAAAGAGAAATCATATTAGATTGCAAAGATTGCACGATTGCAAGCAAATTGAAAATATAACCCCACGTACGTGTACTTACATCAAAGGCAGAATCTTTCGATTTCGCATCTACCTAAGGAAATAGAAATACGATAAAAGATGCTTGCAATATCGTATGTCGGTCCACTTGCTTTTCAATCTTGGCAAAATCGTTTTTAAATGAATGTACTCGCAATACCTTGTAGATGTAGTGGAACCTAGTTTTAAAAGGATGTATTATTTTATACGGAATTACATAAAATATTAGACTAAATGGCAAGTCCGGAGGACTTGTCAAATATAGCAATTTTAACCCCATAGACGCTCTTGACTATATTCTCTCATCTCATGCTAAGGGTTTAAAATGCTCTATTGAATTGTGAATTTACGTCTTTCAGTTTCTATACAGCATTCTTAACAACATCGTCGTCGTCGTCGTTTCAACCAATGTACTTCCACTGCTGGATAGCTCTCACGTAATGACGCCCACAAGGCTGCATCTTGCGCTGCCTGACTCTAAGGGCTACCAGCGACACCTGATATCATCGCTCCACCTTATGGGGGGTCTGCGTACACTGCGCCGTCAAGTAAGAGATATCCACTACTGCACCTTCTGACCCCAAGGTCCATTGATCCTTGGGACTATCTGCACCATCCATTGCCACTTCAGGTTCGCGATTTGACGGACTATGCCGATGATTTTGGTTCTGCTACAAATCTCCTCATTTCTGATTCGATCACGTAAAGAAACTTCAAGCATAGACCTCTCCATCGTCCACTGAGTGACTCTGAGCTTCCGCATGAGGCCCATATTCAGCGACCGCGTTTCAAAATCGTATGCCATCACTGGCAACACGTACTGTTCCAAGACTTTGGTCTTCAGGCACTGAGGGATATCGGACAAAATATCTGACGTAGTTTCCCAAACACTGCCCAAACGAATTAGATTCGGCGTCTGACTACCATTTCGAAATTGGACCTACCTAGCTAGACTATGTATGTATACTCGTCAACAATTTCAAGTGCAGAGATCTCAACGATGACTGGGTTCGGTGGTATATGGATATTAGGCATAATTTCAACTTATGTTCATTTTCAGGCTCACCTTTTAAGAAACTCTGCTGAGATCATCGAGCATTGTATTGAGGCCAAAGTTTCTGCCATAATGACAGCATTTTACTAAAGTGCAAAATGACTGCCTTATTGGTCCACTGGTCAGTTTGTTCGAATACAGATATGAAGTCCTAGATTATCATCACGGTTCTTCTATTATGAAATACTCAGTATTTACCCGGAGATCCATCCTCATGATTTAGAAAGCGATCCTGATCTGCCTTCTGTCGAGTTAGATTGTCATCCAATCAGAGTAAAAGAATAAAGAGTGCTCTTGTGTTTGCAAATACCACTTGTGCACTATAATACATATATCTTGCATAAATGGCTAATCTCTGCATGAGATTAACCGCCGATTACTACACACAGAAAATAAAAAATGCAATACCTTACGCTAACATTTAATAAGTTACCAAAGTGTAAGAGCTACCTTGTTGCTGTAAGAAATCTCTTCCAAACAACCAGTCCAGAGTCAGACTAATTAGAAAATACATCTGAAAACTTGCCCTGCGGGGAATCAAACCCAGGCACTTTGCCATCGAAACAAATACACCCACTATAGCACTACCGAAGCCATGAAAATTATTGCTCTCTAATAAAACCGGTTAAAAACATATCGTACTGTACTATAAATTACTAGATGGCAACACTTAAAATACTAAAAATATTGGCAATATTACGAAATGAAATGCAATACGAAGTAACTTTAACGAGTGGAACAATCGAGTCAGGCAGTCTCTCGCCTTACTGTAAAACCACCAACTCATATAACTAACAACATTTATTCTCTTTACTTTTTAAATATACACAACTTGCACTATCTACACATCATGTACTGTACTAATAATTACTTCAGTGTTTGAGTTTACACAATTTAGTATTGTTTCTCCTATAACAACCGCACTATAAGGCAGCACGAGGTACTCCCTGACTCGATTGTTTCCTTCGTTAAAGTTACCTCGTATTGCATAACATTTCGTAATATTGCACAATGTTTTTAGTATTTGTATTGCCACCTAATCATTTGTAGTCTAACAATCGGTTGGTTGATTGCTTTCAAAGACTTTAAAAAACGTAGGCAGATACGTTTTTTGTATCTTATACACGTACATAATAAGCCTGCTTTTTTATAAGTGAATAAATTGTAAATATATGAGTGTTCTACGTTTTTTTCATATAAAAATCTATGCAAACACCCAAACAACATGGAGCTCACGTGAACTCTCAAATAAAACGTGCTCAAGCTGTGAACGGAGGGAATTTTAGACGCTTATAAGCTTAAAAGGATACTGTAACATACCAAATATAAAGGCACTATTTGCTGAAAATATATTTACATGTTATGAAATGATCGAATTTAATAGATTTTCACGGACAAACGGAAGGGCAAATTTTAGAAATTGTAGTTTCTAATTTGTTTTGGTCTGGACTGATAAACTGACAAGCATCGTTATATATATTACTGGCTGAAGCCGCAACTTCGTCTGCATGAAATGTTTTTTTGGTAGCATTTTCATTAATTTAGGCAAATTGTTTCACAAATAAAAAACATACCCGCACTGCCCTTTGATGGTGAAATTTCCTAAAATTTACTTTCGATAGATTCCATTATCTCAAAAAAAGTTCTGGCCAATTTTAACATACCATAAAAGATATAGTTTATAAAAGTGAACTTTGAGTTATTTTAATGTGAAATTTTTTTTAATTAAAACCCACACAACCCGTAAAATCCGTTCTTAGCTGACCTCCACTCGGCAAATTTCAAGTCTCTACGCCTTATGGTTCCAGAGATATCGTGATGTGTCAATAGATACCTGGATATCTCTAATCTATATTACACCAGCTGAACCCGCGACTTCGTCTGCGTGGAATGTTTTTTGGGTAGCAAGTTCACTAATTTATCCCACCTTAGCTAACCTCTACTCGGTTAAAGGAATATTCCTACCAAATTTCAAGTCTCCACACTCTGTGGTTCCAGAGATATCGTGATAAGTCAATAATTAATACCCTCGCAACCCCTACGGGTGGAATTTCGTAAAATCCGTTCTTAGCTGACCTCTACTTGGCAATAGGAATATTCCTACCACATGTCAAGTCTCTACGACTTATGGTTCAAGAGATATCGTGATAAGTTAATAGATACTTGGATATCTCTTAAAAACTACGTGAAGCAAAAACTTTTTACACGTTTTTACGAAAAATTCCAATATTCCTATTTTATAAATTTCGTGAACGGAAGTGTATAAAATTTCCTACACTTATATTTTATATAGAGAATGATAAAGGTGAGTAGCAGCCCATTATCGTCCCAGTGCTAGCTACAGGCCTCCTGACTAATAGGAAAGAGGGTTTTTAAAGATCCACTGCGGGCTGGTAGGCATAGAACACATGTGTACTCTCCATTTCTTCACTCTCATAGTCTGATGTCATTGAAATCCGACATAGTCAGGCATGAGAGAGATGAGGCGCAGGACCAACGGCTTCAAGGTGCTCTCCTAGGCACGGAGGTGGATCACATCAGCAACTTCGCAACTTCGAGCAAAAATAGAGAAAATTTTAATAGGAAACTCAATATCCATTTTGAATTGGCCCGACCCGGGACCCAAACTCAGGACCTTATGTCTGTAGCCGAACATGTTAACCACTAGACTGATGAGTCAGTGAGATCGCAGTAATAAGCGCAAATTATGACCCTGAACAAGGAACCCCGAACGATTGAAAAGCTGAACCTGGAAGAACCGAACCCTGAAGACCCAAATCACGAATAACTGACGAACCGAAGATTGAACTCGCAAGAACCGAAGATCGAAGCCCTAAGAACCCCCAACAGTCGAATGAACCTGGGGGGATTTATTTGATCGTGAATCCCTCCCCAGCATTTATTTTAGGAAATACAGAGCTTATCATGGTTATAACCCATAACATAGTAGGAAATAACCGTAGTTTGTATCTACACGACACGGCAGGAGTAGGTATTACTAAAGCTTAACAATATCGGCACACCTGCGTACTGAACATTTTTAAACTTCATGGAAGATATTGGATCGCAATAAACGGATATGAGGATTATAAACTGCTCCTTCAGTACGTAAAAGCGTTTTCAGCGAGTGCATTTTCCTGATAACATTCTGAATATCTACTAAATCTATAACGTATCTACTAGATTCTTATTCGCAGCACCCTAAACGTAGTTATACGTTTTAATACGAGTAATAAATACAAACTTGTAATGCCTTATTTTAGGATGAAGAAGACTCAGAAATCATTTGTTGGCTTGAGCATATTTATTTTGTATTAAGATAACTGGATCACTGTTGGTTTTGCCTCCACATAGTTTTAAGAAATATGTTAAAAACGTCGTTTTACAATAGGCATAATATAACGTTGAAGATTTAAGCGACATAGGTGTTTGGACTTGATTTCAGTTGCACATGAAAGCTAACACACATTGTACATTCATACATACGTACATCACGTCTCATTCCCATAGGGGTAGGCATAGACCACGTTCTTTCACTTGCCATGATTCTTGCATATTTCCTTCGCCTCTTCCTTTCGCCATTCTCATTAAACCTTTCATACAAGTTCGTCGGCTTAGAGTACCCTTGACCTGGCCATGTTTAATATATCCTAGATTTGGACCAAGAACGTTCGTCTTGATGTTACACTTCCCAATTTCCCATTAACTCTTGACTCATAAATCCTTTTTGTCAGTCTTCTTTCATTCATTCTCTCTACGTGCCCAAACCACCTAAGCATACCTTTGTCAATTTTAGTCACTGCATCTTCTTTTATACCATTGTAACCTACAAAATCTATATTTTAACAGGTAACCGCTGAGTTTCTTACCGGTTTTTTCTCAGCCGAATCAATTTTGTGGTTCGATGCTAGACTTGTGACCAATGGACAGAAGAAAGACGATTCAATAGTGCTTTTTGAGCCTACTTGAATTAAGAATATTTTGATTATGATTTGATTTTATATAGGAGTCTAAGTCTGAATTGGTGGGAGGCTTCGGCTATGGTTAGTTACCATCGGAATTTTCCATATTAGACCATATTGTCACTAACCATCTGGTGAGATTATAGTTAGACACTAATATGTCAGAAGTAAAAACAAATAAAAGCGCGCGAAGTACACATGTCATAAGTGAAACTTCTTTGGCAAACTAATTTTTAAGTCTTGTTTATCTTTTAACAAATCTAAAATTTTAGATTTCCGAAACTTAAAGGGAGGGGAAAAGGAAGATATGTTAGGAATTTAAGGGGGTCATCCCACGTGACGGCATGTTTTTTAGTGCTTTTTAGTGCAGTAAACAGATGGAGCTTTAAGTTTATTATCATTTATTAACACATATATAAATTTTTAGCTAAGACTATTGTGAAGAATTTGAGTTACAGTTATCTGAACATCCCCACCTCGAATAAATGAGCTCACACTTCCTCCACGATTCCGACTTATCTGAAACTAAAAAAAACGTTTTAAACTGTACGCCTAAATGCACAGAATAAACTATTAATAAATGGATATACAAAAAGTTGAATTTTTTGGTAGAAACTTGAAATAAAAGATGCGAATTTTGCGTCAGTTCTTTTTGTTGTTTGCTATAAAAAATGAAAATTTTCGAAATTGTCGATTGATAATAGTTCATCTATGCGTTTACATGTACTGAGTGCGCCCTATAAATTTTAAGTCATACCGTCAAGCCGTTTTTAAGATACGATGGATAGTTTGAAAAACCCAGTTTTGAGAAAAACGCGTTAAAATTTTCAAGTCTCTTAAAACTATGAAAATCTCAATTTACCTTCAATCGGCGATACCTGGTCCATAAAGTATTCCTCTCTCTTCCTTTTGCAACTCTTTTAAATCAGATTGTTCAACTCTTGAGTCAAACCTGGCTTGTTTATAAAAACGTATATATAAATAAAAGGGGGGCCATAAGCACAATAGGCCCGGACTGCCAACTCGGCGCTCCGAACAGCTCTTTCTAGCTGCTGTATCTCTAAAACTACTTCAGATTTTCAAAAATCACTTTACTTTCGTATTCTAGACATTTCAAAAAAGCAATTTATGAAAAAAATATATTTTTAGAGCCCATCACATAGGATTTAATCGTCATTTAAATATTGTAAGTGTCGAAAATTAACACATATAATTTATTGAAATCTCAAATGACGATTTGTAAATAAAAAGAAAATTTATGAAATATTTTATTTTACATTTTATTAAGTGGTTAAATAACGAGTGGCAAATTAAAATGCCACATGTTGTTTGTAAGTATTAAAACTACCTAACCTTCAAACGAATTAGCATAAAAATGCTGCACATCTTCGTGACGCTAATCACGCGTTTCATCCATAAAAACAATCCCCTTATGTCCCCAAATAAGTATCACTTCAATAAGTCTGCAATGTAACTGTAGGCAGACGAATTTCTTATGATAACGATAAAATTTTATTTTTTCTACTGTGCTATAGATATCTGCTTCAGTTTGAAAATACATCTCGGAGTGAAACAATTTTTCAATGCACCAGTCGTTCATTTTGAGTATTGTAAATGTCCGAACAGCTGATTGTATTCTCACACAGTATATTTCCCTCGACACCAAGTGTACGTCCACTTTCAATTGTTGTATTGTAGTGTTTGCACTTTGTTCTTATTTACGTATTCGTAATTTTCAACAGCTTCTGTATTGTAAAAGGATCCATCAGCATTCTTTTAGTCTGTCGAAATTTATTCGTACAATTAATATTAATATATATTTTATTATTTTATAATATAATATAAGATTACAATCTAGCCTTACAGATTAATTAGTAATAATACTTTGACCTACGATCGAGTGGTGAGGAATGAGCTGTGGTCAATGTTATCTACGTATGGGGTGAGAGGTAATCTGATTCAAGCATTGAAATCTCTGGAGGGTTCTAGTATAGAATTTAAACGGGCTAAGAAGTGGTTGTATTTTACCTGCAAAAAAGGTACTGTTTTACCTTACTATTTCGGCACATTTGCAACGATTATTTTAGTGTAAAGTTATTGTATCGGGCGTTATCTGCCGCGTAATTTTAGATCACGTAGAAATATGGTGAAATCCCGATATTTTTTTTAGTCTTAACTATTCTAGAATCCATTTGAACCCAAATAAAAATATTCATCAAAATTGGTGCGTGCGTTTAGATAACATTCTGAAAGATACACACGTATTGAAATATTCAACATATATATACATCCTAGCTGTGCTTCACCAGGATGTCATCTGCGATTATATCTATATTCACTAAGAATAAATAAAAAACGACCTGTTATAAAAAAATCATGTACCATAATTTAATTTCACCTATTAAATCATATCTCACTTCTTGAACTATTTTAATCATATGTGTAGAAAAGCTTCTAATTACTTAAAAGCGTGACTTTTATACTTTAATGCTAAAAAGCCTAGAGTGGGAACAAAAACCTCTCAAGTTCCAACACGAAGGTCAACAGAATTGCTCTCCATTGTAGCACTGGCCTTGACCTGACGAACAAATACATTAGGTGAAATATTCCCCTGCAAGATCTACCTTGTAAGCTCAAATTTAAATATTATTACTGACAAATTAGTGCGTCATTATTAACTTACCAATTATTAAGTGATGATACAGTTTAATCTAACTAATTGGCTGCCAACTCACACCGAACTCATGGTGGGTAAATACCTTTTATTGAGGATTTTCCTGTTATTGAGGATGACTGTACCCAGCAGTGGGACATTAATAGACTGTTTCTTACCTTACAGTATAATGTGTTATCTTGAAAACAGGTAATGTACGTGTTAAGGGTAAAAGTATCATACTATAACATATTGCGCTACATTGTAGAATTGTTTTTAATGTTGACACGTTAACGCTTTTTTATAATCTCTCCAGATGTTAAGTGATAACACAGTCTAAGATGATAGCGTGGTAATTTCATAAGAGGTAATTTGATAAGAGGTAATGGTTACTAAAAGCATATCTTTTTCATTATATCATACAATTCTTGTTTTCATGCTGACTAGTGCTTTACTTTAGTCTCACCTGATGGTAAGTGATGCTATAGTGTAAAATGGTGGCATAGTAACTTGATACGAGGTAATTTGCCTCTTAAAGTATACTAAAACCACCGTGCCGGAGCCAAAACGTATTTCTAACATTATATTGCAAAATTCTTTTCTTTAAGCTGACAGATTAGTGCTTGACTATAATCTCTTCAGATGTTAAGTGATGATACAGTCTAAGATAGTAGCGCGATAACTTGGTACGAGGTAATTACGAGTTACTTTAAACGGTTACTAACATCGTTCCAAATTCCAAACGTATCTCTTGCACTATTATCGTAGAATCTTTTTTAATGTTAACAGGTTAGTGCTTCATTATAATCTCACCTGAGATCTAAGTGATGCTACAGTGTAAAATGGTGGTATAGTAACTTGATTTGAGGTAATTTACCTCTTACAGAATCCTGCCGGAGTCCAAACGTATATCTTATATATACTATATCGTAGAATTTTTTCTAATGCTAGCAGGTTAGTACTTGACTGTAATCTCTTTAGATGTTAAGTGACGGTAAGGTATAAGATGGTAGTATGCTAAGTTGATATGAGGTAATTTAATTTATAACGGTTAATAGAATCATCGTGCCTGAGCGCAAACCTATGCCTTGCACTAAAACGTAGAATTATTTTTTAATTGGCGTTTGATTGTAACCTCACCTGATGATAAGTGATGCTACAGTGTAAAATGGTGGCATAGTAACTTGATAGGAGGTAATTTACCTCTTAATGTATAATAAAAGCATCGTGCCAGAACTGAAACGTATATCTTGCAGTATATCGTGGAATACTTTATCTAATGCTGACAATTTAGTGCTTGACTATAATTTCTTCTGATGTTAAGTTATAATGCAGTCTGATATGGTAGCATGGTAACGAATTAGAGGTAGTTTACTTCTTAATGGTTACTGCACACTATCGTACCGCAGCTTTTCTGCTTAGCGGAACGTCTTTGCTGGTAAGGTGATAACTAGCTATGGCCAAAGCCTCTCACCAGTCCAGACAAGAAAATGAAATTTCTTAAATATTCTCTGCTGGACATCGAGCTGAGGATCTCTGCAAACTAAGCGAGCAATTAAATAGAACTATATAGTGTTGCCAATCCACAGTTGAGCAATGTGGTGGGTCTATGTTCAAAACCCCACTCTCCTATGAGTTAGGAGGCTTGTGCCCAATAGTGAAACCCTCATATACTACTTACCTATTGATATATTTGATGATATTACTTTTAATGTCATCAATTCAAAATGGAAATTGGAAAACGCTTTGCAATGTGCCTTAATGTTATCTTATGATATCCACTTAGTTTACCTCTTCCAATATAAAATCTTCGTATGAGAATGCAATTTCCAGTATTTTTATTGATAACTAGATAAATCTGATCACGTTTGTCTCTGGAATTTCATTCACTTCTATAAATTTTATTTCCCAGTATATTAGGTAGCTTTGTCTCCTTCTTCAAACTCTGGTCTGGTTATAAATTTACAGGTCATCTAACATTATAACACATATTTTGGAGCTTAGACCCATCGTGATACTTGTATAAAGCTTGGCAGGGCATACTTCCTAGAATTGCTCCCAGGATATAAATATATCCTCATATACTCACTAAAAAGTATAATCATGAACTTCATATAAAAATTAAGTACGTAAAGTAGCTTTGGAATAAAAATTAAAAGTGCGTGCGTACAAAATACACATGTCAGAAGTGAAGCTTCTTTGACGAACTAATTTTTAAGTCTTGTTTATATTTATGCAAATTTAAAACTTTAGATTTCCAACAATTAAATGAATTCAATTGAAATATTAAAAATGTCAAAATTTATAAAAATAATTTATTGAAATCTCAAATGACGAATTGTAAATGAAAATGAAACGTCTCTTTTGTCAATATATGTTTTTGAATTTAAAATTTAGAAAAGAGAATTTATTTCATTCTCTTATTTAATATTTTATGAACAATAGTATGTCGGAGAATTAGAGCGAAGGACCATAAAGCATAGGGGCGTAGGATTCTCCATCTACATTGTCATTAACGGCATCCATAATTTAATTTCCATATTGTGGGCGTTGATGGGTAACGTTGGTGCAATCAAACACTTTATAAATTAACTCAGATTATAATGTTCAGTCACTTAATGTTCCCGATATCAATTATCACAAACTCTTTAATAATAATAGCTAGGAAAGCGACAGTTTCAAAAGTCGACCGCTAAGCGGGCCGTCACCCGAGAACTGAAGAGACACGCGCCGGATTGTGTGTCCTGGGTTCTTCTCAACTTTAGTTGAGGGTTGCAGGCCTCGAGGCAGCGCCTCCTTACCCGGGCATCTTCCTCAGACATCAATTTGATGCCTGGTATTTTGTTTTGCCCGCAATCATACGGGCTTCGCTAGCGGGTCCATCCAGGTCAATTAATTCAATGGTCAAGTCCGGCTATTGCCACTGATATTGCGTCGTTTTCGCCGTCATCATCGCCTACATCAGGAGGCGGTGACAGCAGAAGCTCAAGAGGCAGGGGACGCCCACTTTTTACTGCTCTTGGGTGCTGGCTGGCAATGCCGTGGAGGTGTACTCGTAAGTGTGGGGAGTTGTCCGCGTGGCGGAACATACTCCTCGCCAAGTTCCGGACGAACACCTCCTCGGCGGGCGTCCTGGTGTCACGGTGGATGACGTCATTTCTGACGTACCTCGGAGCTCCTACTATCATACGTAGACACTTGTTCTGCTTATGATAGTAGGAGCTCCAAGGTACCGGATTGTCACTTATTAACTCTGCTCCACGCCGATAGCCAGATGGCGCCAGCGTTCCACAGACTATTGCAAATTAAAATGCCACATGTTATTTGTAAATATTAGAACTACCTAACCTTCAAACGAATTAATATAAATCTACAATCTTCGTGATGTTAATCAGGCGTTTCAACCGTAAAAATTTTACCCTCATTAGCATAAAGAAGTTCTACTTCAAAAAGTGACATAATTCAAAAGCTCACTTTATAGGAAAGCCATTTGAAATTAGAACAACCTCTTTGTAATCAAACATATGACAATAACATCTTGTAGCGTCACAGACTAAATTTTACATGAGATTTAAATGTGATATTTTGCACAAGAAAATAATGAGTTCTGAAATGGAAATATAAAATTATGTACTTTTTCTTATTTTTAACCACAATTTTGATATTAGCTCATAGATTCCTGGATAGACATCTTTGAGCTATTATCGGAATTGCAGTTAAGAATAATAACTCTGGTTTTTAGATAAGCTGTTTCAAGCGATACCACCTGCGTAGATCTCAAATAAGCGGGAATATGGGGAAATCAGTTTTTTGCCCAAAAGAAATATGTATCTCGAATTAAAAGTAAACCAGGCGAAAGGGTTTGGAAAAATCGAAGTATCAGTTCATTTTTCCTTATATATCCCTATACAAAATAAATATAAGATAATCTCTTCTTAGCGAGCGTTAATGTTGCGTAGAAAGATGTATGTATTTTAACAGTTTTTCCAGAATTTTCGATATCTTAATTACTATAATGACGGTCGGAGCGGAGACGAATATAACAAATTATAGATCATCAAAATCAGTCCGACTGTCATTGTGTTATAAATGCCGTAATTGTTACTACTACATTTTATAGAACTTACTGTTCCCAGACGTACTACTCATGTAATACCAATGGAAGTATGACTCGAGGGGTCATTTTCTGATTTGTTATATTTTAGGTAGAAAAACCTTTGTTATGGCAATAGTCGTCTATAGTTTTAGGTTTATATCTCCCTTTCCCGCGGGAATATTGAAAAGAGCCTTTCTTAGAATGCGTGTACGTTAAAATAGGTTTAACTGTGTTAAATTTCAAGTCAATCCGACCTATAGTTTCAGAAATATCGTGATTATATATTTATTTATTTATTCGCTTTATTGTACACCACTATTACATTAGTATGTAATTATTAATAAGAGTAAAACTTATACTAAGAAGCGGCTTGACATAAGGTGGTCTTGTAAGTCTTTATAGCGATTTCTTCCAGACAACCTTAAGAACAAAAAAAGACAGTTAACTAATAAACATGTTGATATATGCTAATATACTAATGAAGTCGTCGTTGGTTTTTAAACTTAAATAATGTTGCGCGTCGAATTTGGAGGGAAAGTGCATTCCAAAGGCGAGTAGCCTCCGCTGTAAAAGATTTGTAAAAGAAATTAGAATGGCACTTAGGAGGTCTTAATAAATTACTGGTTGAGTGTAAAGGCATGTTGTGATCATGGTTTGAATCACACGTGAACTAACATAAACAAATTATTCTTTTAAATATTTGAGAGTTGGGATCGAACAACACACAGTACAGAAGCGAGACAATGTGTAGATTCCGTCGAAAACGGATGGGCAACCATTTGAGTTTTGATCGAAATTCAGAGACGTGGTCATCTTTGCGTAACCCGAATATGAACCAAATTACTAAAGTTTGGAGACGCTCAAGTTTACTTAGTTTGTCTTCATTTAGATCTGGATAGCTTGTTGCATCTGCATAATCGAGAATGGAGGGTAACAGGGAATGTGTTAACATAATTTTAGTCGAAATTGGAAGGAAAAACTCAGGTGACGTAAAGAGCCAATCGAAGCAAAAAATTTCTAGCTTACTACCTTTAATTTGTACATACATACATACATATATACATACATAGCATCACGCCTCATTCCCATAGGGGTAGGCAGAGACCACGTCTTTCCACTAGCCACGATCCTTGCATCCTTGCATATCTCCTTCGTTTCTTTCATTCTCATTAAATCTTTCATACAAGTTCATCGGTTTAGAGTACTCTTGATCTGGCCCTTATTTAGAATGTCCTATATTTGGTCTAGAAACGTCCGCCTCGGTCTTCTCCTTCCAACTTTTGCATTCACTCTTGATTCATAAATCCTTTTTGTCAGTCTCCTTTCATTCATTCTCTCTACGTGCCTAAACCATCTAAGCATACCTTTCTCAATTTTAGTCTTCATCTTCTTTTGTACCATTGTTCCCCATCTATCAAAATATTGCCATTCATCTAAGCTTCATCTCTTTCAAAATCAAAATCAAAAAATCAAAATCAAAATATTCTTTATTCAAGTAGGCTCAAAAAGCACTTTTGAATCGTCAGTAGTCTGTCCGTTGGTAACAAATCTACCACCGGTTCGGAAAGTTGATTCCGCTGAGAAGAAGCCGGCAAGAAACTCAACGGTTACTCCTTTTAACATAGCTTTTTTTTGTAGGTTACAATGTGTTTAGCCTTCATATGCAACTGGAATCATGTCCAAACATCTTTGTCGCTTAAATAATCTTCCACATTATAATATGCCTTTTTTATTAGGACATTTTTAACATACTTCTTAAAACTATGTGGAGACAAACCCAGAAGTGATTCAGGTATCTTATTAAATATGCGTATGCTCAACCCGACAAATGACTTCTGAACCTTTTTTACTCTAAAATATGGCATTACAAGTTTGTGTTTATTTCTTGTATTAAAATTATGTGTTTCGCTCCTTTTGCTGTATAAATGAATATTATCACGGATGTATAAAATGTTATTTAATATATATTGCGACGGTACTGTGAGAATAGATATTTCTTTGAATTTTTCTCTTAATGAAACGCGAGATCCCAATTGGTATATGGCACGTATTGCTCTTTTTTGTAAAATGAAGATAGTTTCAATGTCCGCCGCCTTCCCCCATAACAGTATGCCGTAACACATAATGCTATGAAAATAAGCGAAATACACCATTTTAGCAGTTTCAACATCAGTGTATTGCCTCACCTTCCTAACAGCAAATGCAGCTGAACTAAGTTTGCTTGCCAGAGTCTTAATATGGGCACCCCACTGAAGCCCTGAGTCTAACGTTATTCCTAAGAAGACTGTAGATTTAACTATATTTAGCGGACTATTATTTATTTTGATATTTTTACAGACTTCTTTTGCATTTGGCAACGCGAATTCAACGCACTTAGTCTTTGCCGAGTTCAACATCAAGTTATTAACAGAAAACCAACGTGAGACTTGTGACAGGACTATTTACATCGTCATAATTATAATTAGCATAACTTTCGTTATAAAATGCATAACTTTCGTTTTGTTTACAATCACTTTCATTCCTTTCCTTTTCAAAACTTCATTCATAATATTTACCATTTCCTGTTCCTCATTAGCAGATGATGCAAGTATTATTTGATCATCAGCGTCGAGTAAACATTTGATGAGTAATTCATGCATTCTTAACCACACTTTCTTTTAAATCTGTTAAACGGTTATCCATAAATAGGTTGAACAGCCATGGTGACGCAACACATCCCTGTCAAACACCTCTTTCGACTGGAAACCACCCCGTGTACGCCCCGTTTATTCTGACACAAGCACTAAAACCCTCATAGACAGACTTCAATGGTTGAATCAGGTTACCGCTCACTCATACGTAGATAACGTTGACCACAGCTCATTCCTCACCACTGCATCATAGGCCTTTTCTAAACCTATATAAGTGCAATAAACTTTTTGGTGGTAAATAAATCTTTAATTTGTGACCCCAGAAAAGGCTAGAATCAATATCGTTTTTCACAGTAGCTCCATAAGATATAGCAACTGAGTCAAAAGTAATTTGGGGAAGGTCTGCCTAGTCAACTCTCGAAATCATACCTGAACTGCTAATAATAATAACCTGTGTCTTACTTGGATTAATTTTTAGGCCATAGCACCTTCTCCAGATTAGTGAGTGAAAGGGCTTCAAATACAATTTTTTTTTATTCAAGTATGCGTCAAATATTGTCTTTTCAAAATATTATTTCTATGTAGGACTGATGATGATATTAAAGAATGATTTGGATTCTAAAGTTACGGTGGTTCCCTGGCGCCCTGTTCTGAGGAGAGCATACAACAGTTGGTTGTCCCTTTTTTTCATCATCATGACAATATGTATATATGTCGGAGAATAAGAGAGAATGGAGAAGCATAAAGCACAGGGACGCAGGGTTCTCCGACGATATCGTCAGTAATGGGATCCATAATTTAATTTCCCATACTGCGGGCGTTCATGGGTAATGTTGCTGCAATCAAACAATTTATTAATTAACTCGGACTACAATGTTCAAACAATCAATGTCCCCGTTATGAACTTAAACAAACTCGTTAATAATATTAGCTAGAAACGCGACAGCTCCAATAGTCGACCGCTACACGAGAACTGCCGAGAGACGCGCTGGACCGCCACTTATTGACTCTGCCCCCACGCCGATACACAGATGGCGCCAGCGTACCACAGACTTGGACCAGCGATCCACAGACTCTTGCACTCCGACATATATTTAATTTATTATATGTGGGTTTAAGCAATTCATTCACTCCCACGCTTTTAAATTTATTAAGTGGCATCTTTGTAAATTCTTTTCGCACTTTTTTGCTATAGAAATGTAACTGTATACTCATGAATTTAATCAATTATAAGTATCCTACTAGAATTTATAACAATTTTACTTTTGTGTATTCATTTTTCTTTGTAAAAGTGTCAATGTTTTTTATGGACGTATCAGTTTTAGTATATACACAACAATGTTCCAATGCCGCGTTTATATTTGTCGGATTTTTTAAGTCCTTTATCCGACGATATTCGCTTTGTCACACATCTCGTTTAATATAAAATCCTTGTATTAAAATTGTGACCCTTTTCCTCATGACTCAATAAAATTGCGGCAAATTTGCAAAATGCGCGCTTTTGTCCGTTCATTTTCAGTTCAAAGACAATAATTCGATTTAAGTGATGCATGGAATAAGATTATCTCGCGCTTGAGTTCGTTGCAATTAATTGCTGAATGTGGAAAAGATTTTCACTGAAAGATATTAATGTCTGCACAATATTAAAATTAATTACGAATAATTTTCACATACGGAATATCGTTACTATTAAGTTATTAACAACTTGGATTTACACTTCAGTGTAACGTTAATTCAATGAATAAGTATACATTTACTTAAAATATATGTTTATTAAAATTATAAGTCTGAACGTTACGAATTTCTATTGTTAAAGACTATTCTACTATAATTACACAATTTGCTACTGTGTAATGTGCCTATTTTTTTTGAAGTTAAACTTCTTTAGTAAAAAGTTTTTATAGGCAACGTATTTTAGACTAATTCGTTTGAAGGTTAGGTAGTTTTAATATTTACAAATAAAATGTGGCATTTTATTTTGCCACTCGTCATTTAATCATTTAAAATACTATTTTTTATAAG
Organism: Elymnias hypermnestra; assembly: GCA_015832385.1. NCBI lineage: Eukaryota > Metazoa > Arthropoda > Insecta > Lepidoptera > Nymphalidae > Elymnias > Elymnias hypermnestra. The sequence goes on along the minus strand of JACTOM010000049.1, from coordinate 891,337 downwards.
AGATAAGTTAAAAATACTTCATGAATTCTTTTTTCTATATTTTAAATTCACAAATTAAATTTAATATTTATAATTTCTAATATTGGCAATATTGGCATATTAATAATTTCTAATATTGGCAATAAAAACGTGGCATTTTTATTATTTGTATTAATTTTCGACACTTTTAATATTTTAATGACAATTAAATTTATTAAATTCCTAACGTATCTTTCATTTTTCGTTCCTATAAGTCTTTGAAATCTAAAGTTCTACATTTGTATAAAAATAAACTAGACTTAAATATTAGTTAGCCAAAGAAGTTTTACTTCTGGCATGTGTAGTTTGTACGCACGTACTTTTTTTTATTAACTCTTCCATCGTTTGGTAAATGTCTTTGGCCGTTTTATTAGGATGTATAAAATCTCAAACCGTCGAATGATGGAACGATACTTGCTGGAATAAATATCCATTTTTTCCCATGTAAGTCATTTGAAGATTCCTCTAATTAGTTAATTAAACATCTCTCTCTACAACACACATTAATATATATTAATATATAAATCATGCTGAATGATTTTGAAAATACAGAATATACCTTACAAAATTTACACTTTTACCAGGCTTTACAACTTTATGTTACACATTTTATACAAAATGGAATTACAAATAACAATAAAATGAAATTAATGTTAGAATTATTAATTAGGTATCACGAGGATTATCAGTGGCATGTCGATTTACTAAGTCACCATGTTTCACTATGCATAGTAGCCTCATTATAGTTTAATAACTATTATAATATAAAGCCGATTAGGCGATTAAACGATTAACCCTATAACACAGATACTAGTTTAATGGAATCTGTCTAGGGTGAATTAAGATAAGACTTCCCTCGTCACTGTTGCTTAAAACGTCCGATTTACCCTTCGAATTGAGACAAGGACACGTTGATCTACTCGTACTAAGGAAAATACGTACATCATATACAATATGTTTCTCATAAATAAAAGACCAGACATTCAAATACAATTGCTGTTATTCATCAACATCAAATCTACATCAAGCATTCAAATACGTTTAGGGGCACACCTAGTGTGAAATTTTTAAAAAATCGATCGTCATAATTATTCATATTTCGATAGACTTTAAGAATAACATATTAAAATTTGGAATCTATATCTCAAATAGTTTTTGCGTTGATTTGTCAGAAGTATTGAAACTATGCAGGTGATAGAGCAATACGTGTCATACTCGTATATATCCGTAATAATATTAAGTTATAGAGCATTAAAATTGTGTATATCACACAATTTTAATACAAGAAAAGAAAAAAAATTGTAATGCCTTAATTAAGGATGAAGAAGGTTCTGAAATCACTTGCCTCTACATAACTATAACAAATATGTCCAAATATCCCGTAACAAAAGGCTTATTATGGTGTTGAAGATTATTTAAGCAACAAAGATGTCTGTAACTCTGTGTCATATATCCCTGAGTCATCCTTTCATCTTTACGCAGACGACTTGCAGATTTACTTGTCTGTCCCAGCTTTGGGAATTATGGACGGTATTGATAAAATCAATGCAGATCTTGGAAGAATAAGCTCTTGGAGTAAATCGTTTGGTCTCAAGCTTAATCCCAATAAGTCGCAAGCTGCAATTGTTGGTAACGCTAAACAAATCAATAAAATAGATTTCAGCTGAGCGGTGTTCTCTTTTTCGGCATCACATTTTTTTCTTCGGCTACTTTACTTGTATTATGTTGGCATACATTTATAATAGTTTTAACTGTAGTTAAGTGTGATGTAAAAAAAAAATATTATTATTATCATATTATAAATATATTATTAAGTATCTTAGTTTATGTCTTTTTATTTTTATCTTATGTGCAATAAAGTGTTTTCTCTCTCTCTCTCAAAAGATGTTTGGATTTGATTTCAGTTGCACAGGAAAGCTAAATACATTGTACCCTATAGAAATTGTAAAAAAAGGAGTAACTGCTGAGTTTGTTGTCAGCGGAAACAAACTCCCAAACCGCCAATAGATCTGTTACTGATGTACAGACTACTGCCGATACAAAAGCGCTTTTTGAGTCTACTTAAATAAAGAATATTTAAATTTTGACACCACGAGGAACAAATAGATATATATGTATCATCTAAAGATATAAATGTATTAAACTCAGTAGAAACAAGTTTTAGTAATAAGGCCACATTTGCGCTTTAATAATTGTATTCATACATATATACATAATAGCATCACGTCTCATTCCCATAGGGGTAGGCAGAGACCACGTCCTTCCACTTGCCACGATCCTTGCATATCACCTTCGCTTCTTCCATTCTCATAAAACCTTTCATACAAGTTCGTCGGTTTAGAGTAGTCTTGACCCGGCTCTTGTTTAAAATGTCTTTGATTTGGTTCAGGAGCGCTTGCCTTGGTCTTCCTCTTCCAACTTTCCCATTCACTCTTGACCAATAAATCATTTTTGTCAGTCACTACATCTTCTTTTATACCACATCATTCTCTTTTCTCACTATTTCTTACTTTGTCATTAAATTTCAATCCACTAATACTTCTCCTCGCTCTCATTTCTACCGCATTTAGTTTACTTATGTGATTTTTCTGCTATACCCAATTTTCACTACCATACATTAGTGTTGGCACCAACTTTCTCTATGCACAGCCGATCTGTCCCTTTGAGACACAGTCTGACTGTTCATAAAGGCTTGCAGAGCACAATTCTCTTTAAACCTTTCATACAAGTTCATCGGTTTAGTGTACTCTTGATGTGATGCTTATTTAAAAATTGGATTGGTCTTGGATTTGATCCAGGGCGTTAGCATTGGTCCTCCCCTTCCCATTTAATCTTGTCACACAGTGTAGCACCATCTAAAAATAACTCGATTTTACATTTTATTGTACCGAATCCTATTTTGAATCAGCAGTCATGTTAATTGGTCATCGTGTATTGCCACTTTATCACAATGCTACGAGTGACCAATGAGCCGTTCTCTACCTTGATATAGTGATGTCGGAACGACATCGATATCGGTAAAACCCATATTATAAAACAAATTGTTGGCGATCAATATTATTTTATTTCTGGATTACTATTAAATAACTATATTTGTTTATGCTGAGGTCTTTGTAATTATATCCGATTGAAAGCTATTCCGGAAATTCTCAATTTTAATGATCACTTCTGTTTAGTCGTCGTTTTCACGACGACGGGCGATTATTTTGAGTGGGGCGTTTGGTATAAGAGGGGTAGCACAGGGGAATGAAGCAATATTCGCCTAGTGACAATTCTTAGTTTGTATCAACGACAGTATTGTATTTTAAGTCATTCAAAGTATGTAATATAATAATGGAAAATATGAAAATAGTATTACTTAACCTGCAAATTAGTGAGCGACTCTAAAACAAAATGTTTTGTACTATTTCGGTGGTAAGAGCGTTTGGTAAAACTTTTAATTAAAATAAAGGCTTTGGATTTTAAACATTCGAGTTTGTGAAAGTGAGTTTTCAAAAGGAGATTGAAATCATTCTTGAAATTTCTTTTAATTTGTCGCTACGCTGAATCTATTGACAGAAGTATTCAAAACTTTACGAAAGATTCCTTTAAACGAATAATTCGTTATTGTTGAAAATAATAGAAATAAAACTTTTTTAAAGTCTTTTTTGTCGTTAGTAGCTATCATTACCAAAATCAGTAATTTGTATATTTATATTGGTGCGAGGACGTCCTCCTATTCATAATTCTTTATCATTAAAAGTGCTTCAGTAGACAACATACCGTGTGAGCTCTGTTTAGTTTTGAACGTCGTTTAGTTCAGTATTTACGCCTGTGATTAATCACGGGTGTTTGTATAAACAGAGACAATAACTCTAGCACTTATTATGCTGACAGAAAGTTCTGATTTTTCTAAAACAAATTGTAACTCTGTTTGAAAGAAGTATGTGATAGTTTTTATACATGGATTTTATTTTGAAAGATATTGACATTAGCAAGGCTGAGGTCACCGACATTTAAAACTTCTTTCCATCATATATAATTTCGTAAACCTCTCATAAATATATGTTTATAAAAATTTCATGTGTTTCTAATAAAAGGGTATTTTATTGAATTTTTTATTTTAATTTTATTGTTAAGCATGAGGTATGCTTTTAACTAAGTTTTAAAAGCATCAATTTAAGTCCCTAGATTTCATGTATATCCAAGATCATACCATTATTTTTTAATTTTATGTTGACTATCGATGGTGTGATGACTGGACTATTGTGGAACATTCAATATAAATGGGAACGAGCACTGGAATGTGTGATAGCAATTTTGCGGAAAACAGGTGCTATTTGAGGGGGAAGCTACAACACAGTATGCATCAATGATTTGTCATGCCTCGTTAATGACCACAGGAATAGGAACGCAATGATTCCAGGGTAATGAATTAAGAAATCCCAACAAGATATCACGAGAATCTAGTATGTAAAGCTTATAGGCACTACCTGGGTACTTTAGTCAGTCACTGATTAAAAAAGGACGTTTGCAGTGAAAAGTAACGTAAAATTATTGTTGTCATCACATAAGGTAAAAGGTAAGTAGCAGCCGCTTAACGTCATACTGCTGGGCACAGGCCTCGCTGATATGAGAGAGGGTTTTTAGAGCATAGACCCACCACGCTGCTCCACTACGGATTGGCAGGCATAGTACACAAGTGTGCTCTCTATTCCTTCACTCTCATAGTCAAACGTGACGGCAATCCGACACGACGGGAGACAGAGATCAGGCGCAGGACCGACGGCTTAACGTGCTCTCCGATGCACGGGGGTGGATTACACCGCCAAATTTTTCCCAACTTCGGGCAAATATTGAGAAAATCTTAATTAAAAAGTCAATATCGATTAAAAATTGGCCCGACCCGGGACTCGAACCCAGGACCTGTAGTCGAACATGCTAACCACTAGACCAATGAGGCAGTCACATATAGCAGCTTAATTTAAATCTTTCTTATTATTATAAAAACACAAACTCACATTACCGAACAACTTTTATTATCTCCACTAATATAATATACTACACCATAAGGCAGCTAGAGAATCTTTTTTCACAAAATTGTTCCTTTCGTTAAAGTTATCTCGTATTGCATAACATTTCATATTGGCATATACTTTTATCAACACTTGCCTCTATATTACCCAATAACACCCAACATTTCAGTTATCGGTTTTGTCACCCAACTATCTATAGTTGTAAGATTATCACTAAAGGATGTTTGGAAGAGATGGCTTTCAGGTATGACGTGGATTGGGACAAGGAACGAAAGAGATTGTACGGTTTTTAAGACTTTTCTGTCAAGAACCAGTTGATATCTTATAGTAAATTTCTATCACCTCTATATCAAGGTACCTCAATAAAATATTAAGGACAAAACAGTTCAAATACACAAATGACGCAAACTTTATACAATCCTGTTACAATTTAATACAGTAATAAGTGCAGTAAAGTTAAATAGACAATATAATAAAACAGTCGAAATGTTTTTTATTGATTATTAATATGGAATCGCGCTATCCTTGTAAGAAGTAACTTTTTTTACTGCTGTTTACCGCTTGAATGTGATCTCACCTGATGGTAAGTGATAATACAGTCTAAGATCGAGCGCTAATCGGGGTAAGTGGTGATATACCCCTTACAATTTCTACACAGCATCGTACCGGAACACAGGTCTCTTTGTTTTGGCGGTACGTCTTTGCTGATAGGGTGGTAACTAGCCACGGCTGAAGCCTCCCATCAGACCAGACTCGGACAATTTACAAAATACAATTCTAAATTCGTCCTACCGGGGATCGAACCCGGGGCCTCTGCTAGCAAGGCGCGTACTCGCACCACTTGATGGTAGGGTGGTAAGTTTTCATATATTTCTAACAGGTTAGCGCTTCATTGTGAACAATTGGTGGTAATCGTGATACAGTCTAAGACGGAATCGCGATAATCTGGTAAGAGACAACGAACCTCTTATAGTTTCTACACAGCGTCGTAATTGAATACAAATATCTTTACTTGTCAGTAGGTAGGTTTGCTAGTAGGGTGGTAACTAGAGACAGTGGAGGCCCCTCAGTATAAAAAATACTATTTCCTATTCAGAAATCGAAACTCAGGAAATCTGATAGCAAAGCACATTACGCTAACAAGGCGATGTGTTGTATGGACACAAAATTATGAAGCTAGTTGCCAATTTGACTATTCAATCGAGGTATATTGTAATGACACTCTCGTTTGAGTTTTGAAAATATTGTGGTGAAAGTGTGATTAAGTGTAGAACCATCTATGTATTATTGTTTTTCTAATGAAGCCGGATTGAAGTACAACGGTTCGATGGTTTCAAAATCTATAACGGATATAAGTAAAGTATTATTTGTGTTTTACTCATCTATATGTCTGAGGTCAGCCGTCTGTGGAACGCTGGCACCATCTGTCTATCGGCGTGGGACGAGTCAATGTGGCAGTGGCAGTCCGGCGGAAGTCTCTCGGTAATTCTCGGGTAGCGCTCAGCTGTTGGAACTGTCGCGTTCCTAGCTATTATTGTTAATGAGTTTGTGTTAATTGATATCGGGAATATTAAGTGATTGAACATTATAATCCGAGTTAATTAATAAAGTGTTTAATTGCACCAACATTACCCACGAACGCCCTCAGTATGAAAATTATGGATGCCATTAATGACGATGACGGCGGGAACCCTACGCCCCTATGCTTTATGCCGTCCCTTCTCTCTTATTCTCCGACATATATAAAAATGCAATCATATATTTAGGTGTTTTCGGTAAAAGTATATGATAAAATCGACAAATATTGTCTTTGAATATTAAAACGAAATTCCTTCATCAGCCAACCTGCAACAGACACCTGTCACAAACATTTACCCTTTCAAAACTCCCACTTAACTTTAGTTTACGAGCTTTAGACAGTTTGCAACGAATATTTTATCTATTATAAAACATTTTGTACAATTGTGTATGTGTCAGCCATTTGTTCTGCACTAATCTAGCACTGTTGTGAATTACGACATTGGTTTAGGATATTACCACAAAGTACTACTACAAAATTTAATATTGTTACTCTTTAAGGTAATGGATAACATTCTCTTTTCCCAAGTGAATCTCTTGCTTGACACAGTCGCCATACTTTTGCTCTCTTCATATACCTTTATACTCTAAAATAAATATAATCCTAAGATTGTGGTAAATGAAAGACTATTAATGTACCTTATCTAAGAATAAATCTTATTACACTTAGAAAAGATGTTTCGAACTTAGACTCAACAATTACTATATGGATTGGCAAACCAGAGATTAATAGCGATTAGAGCGATACAGGGATACTATACAGTATTTTAGACGGCAACGACTCTTCTGGCGGGCGATCCCCTTTGGGAGTTGAAGGCGGAAGTTCTCACGGCTTCTTGCCAGTGCTGAGTAGCCGCGAGAGCCAGAGGGTCAACACCTGATGCCGATGAGGTCAGGCAGGTCAAAATTCTTGCTAACCTAGCCTTGATAGGCCATCGGGGTGGGGCGTCAGTAGGGGCACTGTGCCCTCATTTGGAGCAATGGCTGGACAGAGATAACGGATTGCTCTCCTACCGGCTGGTGCTGGTGCTAACCGGTCATGGCTGCCTCGTAAAATACCTGAGCCAAATCATTGGTTGTAAGCCGTCAGCTACCTGCCACAAGTGTGGTGCTCTTGTAGACACTAAAAAATGAATACGCATTTTTTTTTTATTCTTAGAGCATATTAATATTTGTAACAGTTTGTTTTGAAGGCGGTTCTTTTTTTGTTCAAATTTTTATTTATTGTATGATTTTTAGTGAATCTGAATAACATTAACAAATTTGCCTGAATCGTATTACTCAAGTGAGACCACAGCTTTTAAATAAAACAACTTTGCAAAGTGAAATTTACACTGATATCGTCACACCCGGGATCGAACCCGCAACCTTATACGTTACAGGTTATTTTGCCACCCCGCTATCACCAGTCTTTTATATGGTAATCGAGCACAACACTAATACGTAAGTTTCCTTCTCTCCCCCCTCCCCCGACTCTGCTACCACCGCTTCGCACGTAATACACCTTATAATATTGCAATGCAGCAGCAAATGTAAGGCCATTGCCATTTGAATCCAGACAGTTATATATATTGCTATAAATCGCACCCTTACTTACACCACCTTTCGTTTAAAAAAAACATCAAGACCGGTCCACCAAGTCGGAAGAAAATAAAATATAGACGAATTGCTAACCTCCTCTTTTTTGAAGTCGGTTAAAAAAGGAAATGAGGGTATGCATGAGTGTCGTGTAAGTGTACGTGTGTGTGTATGAGTGAGTCTTTTTTATTGCTGACAGTTTAGCGCTTGACTATGATCTCACCTGATGAAAAGTGATGATACAGTCTAAGATAGAAGCACGCTAATCTGATAAGAGGCGATATACTCTTATGGTTTCTACACATCGTACCGCAACACAAATTCACGTCACGGCACGTCTTTGCTGGTAGGGTGGTAACTAACCACGACCGAAGTCTTCCACCAGTCCAGACTCAGACAAATTAGATAACACAATTTCCTAAATTCGCCCTACCCGGTTTCGAACTCGGGGCTTCTGCTAGCAAAGCGAGTAATCGCACCACTGCGCCAGCGAGGCCGTCAAGTGTGTTTGTATGTTTCGATTTGAGCTTATGCATTTTATTGTTATTACTTTTATTAGTGCCAGCCTAAAATGATTTTAGCAGTTTTATTTTTATTTATTATACGTTGATGCTTTTAGCTTGACGATAACGTTTAGAAAAGACAAGAGATAGATTTTATATGACGTTAAAATGTGACTAAGTAATGGAATTAAGATACGTAACGAGTCTGGCTTGGGTAAAAACCTTCATTGTGATCCTTATAAGAGGAAAAACTGAAGTTTTTACACTCAACAATTTTCACAAACTCGGTGGCACACGAAACTGCCGCATGAATGTGGTCACGTACGTTTTGCGAGGAATTCTGAAGTATGCGTAGCTCATTCAACTATTCCAAAGCGATGGCTTAAGATTTGAGGCATCCATTGTTTTTAATAAAATCCTTGTTTATTTTGACATAACACATAACACACTCATAGACACTGTTTGCTGAAGAAAAACGTACAAAGCGCAGCCACACACAATAATATACTGTCTACTGCCCTTGTTTCCATTATTTATGTATTTATTTATTTAAAACTTTATTGCACACATTTAAGAAATAACAATACAACTTATGTTATATAAAAAGACCCAGATACTTAAGTAATAGGGTGCGCAAAGGCGGTCTTATCACTAAGAGCGATCTCCTCCAGACAACCTTTGGTGAGAGGAACAGAACATAGGAAACTTTATTAAATATATTTTATTAAATATACATTATTTAAAGATATTTATAAAACCTGTAACTTCTCGTAGTTACATTTAATTAATTCTGTTTATTATTTTGTAAGAGGTGTGGATAGAGCTGTGGATATTACCTGGAAACACAGCCAGTTATGGAGGTGGCATAATGTGTAATTAATTATATCCTTGGAGATTCCCGTTCGTTTATATACTTTGGGCAAACAATGTACACACTACAATGTCAGTATATCATAGATTTTTTTTTAAGTTTGTTACCTCATATCTCCCGACTGGGTGGACCGATCTTTATGATTTTTTTTTATACGAAAAGTGGTGCTCGTCATAGGTAAGTAGCAGCCCATTAACGTCCCACTACTGGGCACAGGCCTCCTCACTCATATGAGAGAGGGTTTTTAGAGCATAGACCCACCACGCTGCTCCACTGCGGATTGGCAGGCATAGTACACAAGTGTACTCTCTATTCCTTCACTCTCATAGCCCGATGTGACGGTAATTCGACACAACCGGAGAGAGATCAGGCGCAGGACCGACGGCTTAACGTGCTCTCCGAGGCACGGGGGTGGATCACACCGCCGACTTCCCAACTTCGGGCTAATATTGAGAAAATCTTAATAGAAAACTCAATATCCATTTTTGAATTGGCCCGACCCGGGACTCGCACCCAGGACCTCATGTCTGTAGTCGAACATGCTAACCACTAGACCAATGAGGCAGCTGCTCGTCATAGGATCCCATTTTTTTTAAAAACCAGTTCTGCTGATGGCATCCATGACAAAACCGGATGTCTTAAATTTGCGTAAGCATGTGCGTGACATATGGACGAATAACTCAAGGTCACGCTAACCGATTTCGATGATTCTTCTTTTATTAGAAAGGATATACTTCTAAAAGGTTCTGATAATGGAATCCATGACAAAGTGACGGCACTCTTCAATTCTTAGGAGCAAATCAAGGATACTCGGCAGAATCTTCTATAAGCTATCAAGATATTTGAGTCGCCTACCGTAACTTCGGTATGGTCAAGTGCTTGTCGTAGTAAAATATGAAGATCAATGGAACTCCTCAACGGCTTACAGTAAGAGTGCTATTTTTGGCAAAATATATAACTGTCTGTAATCAAATGGCAATGACCTTACGTTTGTTGCTGCATTGCAATATTTCAAAGGTGAATTATGTGTGAAGCGGTGGTATAAGGTTGCGGGTTCGATCCCGGGTATGGCGATAATAATGTAAATTTAACTTTGTAAAGTTGTTTCATTTAAACGGTGTCATCTCATATGAGAAACGCGTTTTAGGTGTTGTTTTTGACATATTGAGACAAATTTGTAAGTTTACTTCAGATTCACTAAAAATCAAAAAATAAATATAAATTTTCCTGGTAACGACAACACACTTTCCTGGTAGCGTGGTAACTAGTAACGACTGAAGCCTCCTACCAGTCCTGACTCAGACAAATTAGAAAATGCAGTTTCTCTTATTTGCTTTCCAGATTCAGATTCAGTTTCAGACTCAGAGTCAGATTCAGACCGAGATCCAGACCCATACCCAGAAAATCCTAAACCATATCCAAATTCAAAATTCTAGTAAAATTTAGAATGTATTTTGAGAAGTTTCATAAAAAAAATTTAAATGGCTTAATAATTATTAATATTGTAAATCGTATTTCCGTATGTCCGTAGGTCCTAGGTTCGATCAAGGTAGGACAAATTTAGGAACTTCCATGTTTTCCGAGACATGAATAGTGGGTGACTTCGGTCGTAGCTTGTTAACACCCTACCAGAAAAGAGATGCCACCAAGCAAAAAGGTGTGTGTATCAATGAGATGCTGTGTAGGAAACATAAGATGTAAATTACCTCTTACCTGTTTAGCATGCTTTCATTTATGACTGTATCAGCACTTGCAATAAGCAGCAGCAGTCAGCAATAATAAATACATAGGATACAAGGACATATAATTTATTAAGGGTCTTCCTATGTCTTGCATTGTGTAACAAGCGGATATTTGAGTTATTCAAAATTATCACATACATAAAAAGACCCGGAAGCATCCTGTCATGTTTATAAATAGCTCCACAGTTTACATAACGCATAAAGGCGTATTCTTGAGGCAACGGAGGCATATTTATCTTCAGATTGCCCCCTTAGGCGTCCATAAGTCATATTGACGGAGAAATAAATTTGCTTGAACCGGGGGAATATTTTGGTATGAAAACTCGAATTTCTCTTTACATTGCCCTTTAACTTTTCTACGAGAAATTCAGTATTATGGTTATATATTTGTTGTCACGTATCGGTTTTATATTAGACTAGCTTTTTCCCACAGCGTTAATCGCATAAATCTTAAGGGTAGAAATAGTTTTGGAGATCTCTCAGTAAGAAATTATTCGCTTGTTTATCCCAAACTAGTGGGAATATAGAGAAAAACATTCTTAGTAAGCGTCTATATTGCGATACGAGTAACTATGACAAATTTCAGTTTAGGAGATATCGTGGTAAGCGAATTATTCGTACTTCGTACACTTAAATTTAAGAAAAAGATTGTAAACTCAAATTAAATGTATTTCATTTTTAGGAAATTACAACTGAATACAAAAGAAAAAAATATACATAAATAAATTACATTACTTTAAATCATTTTGTATTAAAAATCCTGAGTGATGGTTACCATGGCAACGAATACCCCCGTCTTGTGAGAATATGGAGAAACCCGTCCTTAATGAGCGTCTACGTTGCCACGGAGTTATTATACCGAATTTCAAGACGTTCAAATCTATTGTTTGGGAGTTTACGTGAAGAAGGAGTTGAGAACGTGAGAGGTAAATCGCTTATATACGAGTATATATCAATTATCATGTTGATAGTATAAGATGTTGTATATGACCAATAAGACAACAACAGGTCAAAGCCTTAAAATATAAAGGGTTTAAGCCCACAATGCAAGAAAGAAAGATTCAACTGATAAGTATCTACTGAACTTATAATTACAAAAAGACGAATTGCTCTGAATCAATTAAATTAAATTGATATAATATTGTAAAGGTAAAAAAGGATGCCAGACTGAGTTTTTAGTGGGTTCTTCTGGGAACAGGACACTGAGGAATTCTCATTGCTTCAGATATTTAAATCGTTCTTTAATATATAGAAATAACACGATAAAATGCCTAGAACTGACTATTTTTCTTTTCTTTCCTATCTTCATATTTAAATAGTTAATGATTAAGTTTATCGTTAACTTTACATTCATGTTTTGAATGTTTTAAATTAAACATTATATAGTACGTAATTTAACATAATCAAAACGTTGTACATCTTGGCACGTATCCCATCGGAGGCAATAAATGCTCAGTTTCTTATATAAATTCATTTAATAATAACATTAAAGTAACTTTTATAATATTCACTATTTCATGATATCAAAAACTTCACAAAATACACACAATATCACAATAGATTATCCTGCAACTGGATGACTTTTTCCATCGCATGGGGCCGAGAATCAATATACTCTTTGAAGGCGGTTTGGACTTCCGCATCGGAGTTAAATATTTTCCTTGTAAGAAGCTGTTAAAATTTTGGAAAAAATGGTAATCATCTGGAGCAAGCTCCGTGGGTACGGTAGAGGTCTCAGACATTCCAATCGGTCTTCTGTTCTCGTGAAGCAGCTGTGGCCTAGAGCGATTGACCAATCTATGGTTGTTTAGATATCTGCCATAATCGTTTGGCCAGATTTTAGATAGCTGTAGGGAACGACACCGGCGCTAGTCCACCAAACACTCACAAGTAATTTTCGTTTAGGACCGGATTTGGGTGGCTCTGCAGGGTTCAGCCATTGCAACGAGCATTTCCCATTATCGTACAGTATCCACTTAGTAATGATTCGATTTAAAATCCCTTCATTATTGTGTCGGTTGAGCAAAGTAACACAGCAGTCCGATTCACTCACTTTATGATCTCATAACCCTAAAATCTACCCATGGTTCAAGGTTTTCTTTTTTTCCCGATTTGATCAAGTGGATTAATACAGCTTTGTTACTTTCCCCGAAGCCTGCAGCTTTCTCTGAAGTGTTTTGTGATGGATCCGCTTCCACAATAGCCTTTAAATCTTCATTTTTCACTTTGTTCTCCGGCCGTCCTTGGGTTTGGTTCTGAAGGTCGAAATTTCACACTGACACCAGTGCCGTACACATCATTAATCCTTCGAGCTTTTTCTGCAGCACTGGTACCACGTTACAACTGTACTCGCAAATATACCGATATTTCATGGTTTCCATTGTGTGATAATAAGCGACGCTAAAAAAAATAATGAGCAAAAACAAATTAATGAAATTTCATATGTAAGGACCTAACATTTGTTTTGTTCAACTTCTGTTTGGAAATAAACGAAATGTAGATTATTTAATTACTGAAGATTAAACGGACCAACATATAAACGAACTCATTAGGAAGTCTATCAACCGTACCGTTGACCAATACAAGGGAAATCTGTCGAAACGAATTCAGGCTGTATCATTTGCCTTTGATTCGACGCAAACGTGAGTTGTTCCGCTTTTCATCCAAAAACGATTGGTTTTCGTCATTTCACATGTTAACTGGGATTAAAGAAATTAAAGTTATTGTCTGAATGTGAATGAACACACAATTGAATAGTCATTCTACTGTTTAAACACACTTCAACGTTATCAGTAAGTAATTAAGTAACAACCCATTAACGTCCCACTGCTGGGCACAGGGCTCCTCACTCATATGAGAGAGGGTTTTTAGAGCATAGACCCACCACGCTGTTCCACTGCGGATTGGCAGGCATAGTACACAAGTGCACTCTCTATTCCTTCACTCTCATAGTCCGATGTGACGTTAATCCGACACACCCGGAGAGACAGATCGGGCGCAGGACCGACGGCTTAACGTGCTCTTCCCAACTTCGGGCAAATATTGAAAAAATCTTAATAGAAAACTCAATATCCATTTTTGGATTTGCCCGATCCGGGACTCGAACCCAGGACCTCATGTCTGTAGTCGAACATGCTAACCACTAGACCAATGAGGCAGTGAGGCATCGTTATCAATTTATTGCTTATTGTGCCTTTTAAAGTGTACAATGATAGTATGCTACGCACCGAGGGCCGAAAGTATGACATCGCCGCCCGCATAATAAATGTCGATAAAAACGCGGGTGGTAATGCCATACTTCCGTCCCGCTTTTCATCAATCCGGGATCGAAAGTTCAATAAAAATTTAAATAATAAAGATTAAAATAATATAAAACATAGTTAAGACTTAAAACATTAGCGTGTATCCTTCGACTACTTAACTAAGTAACAAGTAGTTTAGTCTTTTTATGTTTAGGTATACAATAAAAAATTGAATAAATCTGTGAAACCTACTTATAAAATATTTTAAAGAAAATAAGTTCTTAAGAATCATAAAAGGAATTAAGTGAAGAAGAAATAATTAGAAATTATGATCACGCAACAAAAGAAATTGCACAAATATTTTGGTACGGTGAAAATACTATTCGCTTTATCTGTTTAACCCTTAAAATAAAAGTAGATTAAACTACTCCTTATAATATCACCTATCTGTCGGTAAACATCACGTGAAAATCGGTCAATTCTAACAGAGAGACAGACAAACAAAAAAATTGATATAATTCATTATTATAATGTTTTTACGTTACATAAGTGATTTGTTACATATTATACTAAGCCTAGGAGTACAATCTACGCTTTGGGCGTCATATGGCACAGTAATTAATAATATATATTACGAGAATGGAGATTAATCAACCAATTATGGTCAAGTTACATTATGTGAGGTCTACACGTAGGATTGGTTCCAAGACAATATCATTCTCTACCACTAAAAAGGAAGTAACATTATGAATTTAATATATATACGACGTACATAAATAACTAAGTATGAAACAAATATTTAGAAAATGCTTTAAATTAACATGAATTATAGCTCTGTAACACCTTCAATCTTGCATTAAATAGGGAGGTAGGAGGCCTAGCTATACATACTAAAACCCAGCAGAAATATCTTTAAATCCCCCCACGAATGCGAAAGTTGAACGCCTGGTGCCGACCAGATGTTCATGTTTCGCATTCGTCTCTGGTGACCCGCATAAGTCCGACTGAAGATTCACGGAGGCGGGAAGAGGTGCGTAATCACGAGCCCCCTCTTTCGGCGATGAGGAGGAGCATCCACTGCATTCTCCCTCTGTCGCTCGTGGGCCTCCTTAAACGAGACAACGGTCTCGTAAAATAATCAGAAGAATGACCCCAGTGAGAGATTCCTGCCGATCAACGCTACCAGGAGGTGACGCTGAGGTTTTCAGGCTTCCCAAATTTGCTTTTCCAGCAACCTAGACTTTTATTAGCTATCACCGATTGACAAATATGCATATATACTCTATATATGTGTGTGTGTGTATGGTAATGTTGTATTAATCTAATATCTTTTTTATGCCTAGTAAAAAAAAAATAGTGGCATTGTGCACTCCTTCTCTATATTAACTTAAAAAATTTCATACTCCTCCGACCACGGATAAAACTCTCGTAAAAAGTTATAAAGCTTTACGTATTAATATATAGATAATCATGTAATATTATTACAATAAGTGAAATTAATTATAATAATTTTGAGTCTTATTTGTGTTGTGCTATTTTTTATGGGATTAATTATATTTAATCATAAATTTAAGCCATAACACCTATTAACACATTGTAAAAAAACATGCTGGGTATTGTATTATCGAGATAAAGGAAAAATCATTATATTCAAATCATAAATATTAAATTTTCATCTTGCTATTGTGAGAAAAATGACGCATCAAAATGGTGTCCCATCGTCGGTTGAAGGCAACGTAATTATGCAAATGTAGCAGACTAGCCAGATTGAGCAGTCCTTTATATAACCCTTGACGACGAGCCAGCATTAGATTAATGTCATTCTGCATTTAGTTACAACAATATTGCAAAATTGTGGATTTAAACTGTAAAGAATTGAATATTCTTTGAGGTGTTCATGAATAGCCAGATGGTGTCTCAAAGGGCCAGATTGACTGTGCATGGAGGAGGTGTGTTAGTGCTAACACTTATGTATAGTAGAGAAAGATGTTTATGGCAGAAGCACAAAAGTAAAATAAATGTGGTAGAGATGAGAGCGTTGAAACTGAGTGACAAAATAAGAAATAGTGTAATAAGAGAACGTGGTGGTATAAAAGCAGATGTGGTGTCTAAAATTGAGAAAGGTATGCTTAGCTTGGGGACGTAGAGAGAATGATTGAAAGGAGACTGACAAACAGGATTTATGAGCCAAGAGTCAATGGGAAAGTAGGAAGGTGAAGACCAAGGCGAACGTTTCTGGACCAAATCCAGGACATTTTAAATAACGGCTAGGTCAAGAGTAT
This sequence comes from Elymnias hypermnestra, assembly GCA_015832385.1. Lineage (NCBI taxonomy): Eukaryota > Metazoa > Arthropoda > Insecta > Lepidoptera > Nymphalidae > Elymnias > Elymnias hypermnestra. Next base: position 874,508 of record JACTOM010000049.1, on the reverse strand, counting down.
TTTAAACCGACGAACTTGTATGTAAAGTTTAATGAGAATGAACGAAGCGAAGGAGATATGCAAGGATCGTGGCAAGTGGAAGAACGTGATCTCTGCCTATCCATATGGCAATGAGGCGTGATGCTATGTATTTATGTATGTATGCTCCTTCATATAACGCCTAAGGTAAAAAATTTCGTAACGCGTTACGCGAAATATAAGTGTGTATATTAGTGTCTATTGAAAGACTGTATTCAGTTATATTTAGAAAATATTACGTCATAGTACTCATGCATAGACTGCCTCATTGGCCTAGTGGGAAGCTCTTTTGGCTACAGATCTGAGGTCCTGGTTTCGAGTCCCGAGTCGAACGAATTCAAAAATAAAGATTTTTCTGTTTAGAAGAAAGAAATTCCTGTGCCTAGCGGTGGCACGGTAATAGGCTGCCATTTGCCTTACAAATTTACGTTTAACAATAGTATAATACAACCTAATAAATGAAGAAACGTTCTGAAGTGCTTGGTTTAAATTACTTAGAAAACAATTAGCATATACAATAAAAAAAAAGTTAAAGTCAAATCCTGTGTCATTTAAAACGAACTTCTTAAGATTTTGTTTTATTATAAAGAAAGGAAGCTTTTAAATGAATTTTCAATAGATTTCGCTGTCCATAAATATTTTGACAATCAAACGAAATGCGTATTTAGACATGCGCCGAAGATTTCAAACTAATTTATTCATGTATGAAAGCAATTTGGTAATTTCGTCCCTCAAAATAGAGCCGAAAGATGAACTTTTGATTCAGGTATGATGAAAATATTATTAATATTTAATAAATGTTAAATAATGTACAGTAAGAGCCATAAGGGCCCAATGATAGACACGGCTAGAAATCTTGGGCAAATTTACCTTTGTAGAAACTCTCCTGTGCTCTTGTGTATCTATATTAAATTTACAAGGATTTTTAAAAACCTCAGATATGTAGTATCTAAAAATATCTTGAAAACTGTTTACTTAGCTGTCGTTAAATGTTGTACTATTTGGGGTTCTTCCCAAATATTAATACAATGATAATTATTGGAGAATAAAAAAATAACAAACTATCGATTGAAAATTTGAACAAGACATATTGTGTGCAATATCTTAGGAGAGTGTAATATGATGAATATAATTTAAAAAATGCATTTACTCAATAAATTTCCTCCAATTTCTTAAATATTATATGGCACTAACTGGGTCACATTATCTCGCCTTTCTGCTTGACAAACTATGTAGGATAGTTTAACAAGTTTCAAAGTGAGAAAACTCTTACGTAAGCTCGATGCAAGAGTCTGAAGTTTGTTGTATCCTTTTGAGTGTCATTTGAAAGTTATATGATGAATTTCAACTGGAGAAGCTCGCACTTACGAAAACAAGACACAAACAGATTACTCGTATTCAGGTACGAGTAGAGATTTCGGTAATTTATTTAAAACAACATCAAGCAAAGAATTTATCAATAAACTAATATTCTTTATGCAGGTATGCTCGAAAAGCAATTTTGAATCGTCGTTGGTAACAAATCTACCACCGGATCGGAAAATTGAATCCGCTGAGAAGAAACCGGCAAGAAACTCAGCGGTCATTCTTAAAAAAATATTTTTGTCTTTTACAAAGTGTGGTATTTTACATTTGTGTGAAACTGGAATCAAGTCCAAACATTTTTATCGCTTAAATAATCTTAAACATTATAATCTGCCTTTGGTAATAGTATGTTTTTGACATATTTCTTAAAATTACGCAGAGGCCGACTTCTAAACATTCTTACATACATATATAGAATCATGCCTCATTCTCATAGGGGTAGGCAGAGACCACGTCCTTCTACTTGCCACGATCCTTGCATATCTCCTTCGCTTCTTCCATTCTCATTAAAATGTCCTGGATTTGATCCAGGAACGTTCGCCTTGGTCTTCCCCTTCCCACTTTCCCATTCACTCTAAGTGTCCAAACCATCTAAGCATACCTTTCTCAATTTTAGTCACTACATCTTCTTTTATACGACAACGTTCTCTTATAACACAATTTCTTACTTTCCAACGCTCTCATATCTTCGAACTTATTTCAATTTTATACTTCTTCTCCCATACACAACTTTCATTATTGTACACAAGTGCTGGCACTAACAGTCCTCCATGCACAGCATTTGAGAGGACCTAACACTAACCTGTCAGCAATAAAAAAAATAATTCTACGATATAATGCAAGAAATGTTTTAAAATATTCATTATTTGAAACATTACCTTTTACTAAAACCTTAAAAGTTTAAATGACTCTGCTTAACCTGAGTTATACGAATGAGTAGCGAGTTCAGTTTATAGGTTAACTTTCGTTCTTTATATGTGAAGTTTTCATTGTTTAAATTCCGGCTTAGTTTAGATCCTATATACCTTACTAGACGAAATTGATAGCCTTGCTAGCTCAATGGTGCGAGTACTTTGCTAGGAAAGGACCTGGGTTCGATTCCGTGGAGTTACATCGGTTGGGTGCTTTAATAGTCTCTAATGGACATCAATACAAACATTTGTGTATTTTATATATCCATGGGACCGACGTATAAAGGGTTAACTTGGCTTTTCGAAATTTGGACATTGTTGTTTGTTATTGTTGTTGAAGTTTTGACGAATATATCACTTTTTATTATTAACCTGGTATTATATGTATAGGTAGATCTACAGATAAGACATGGCATTTTAATTCTACATACGTCATTTAATAATTTAATATACTATATTTCATAAATTCTCTTATGTAAATTATTTAATTCATAAACAAAATTGAATTAATAATTTTTAATATTGACAAAAAACACTTCATTTGAGATTTCAATAAATTATTAGTGTTAATTTTCGACACTTTTCATATTTTAATGGCAATTAAATTCCTTATATATCTTCTTTTTTCCATTCCTCTAAGTTTCGGAAAATGTAAAGTTTTAGATTTGTATAAATATAAACAAGACTTAAAAATTTGTTTGCTAAAGTTTCACTTCTGGTATGTGTACTTTGTACGCTTGCACGTTTAGTTTTAATGATAAATTTAAAATGTAAATACCTCCCATAAGGATGAAGCAATTATTTCAAAATAATATTTATACTCTTACATGACACAGTACATACAAACAACTGTAAAAGAATTTGTGTTAAGTTCTTCATTATGTTATTTTCTTTGCCTTGTTATTTTATTTATTATCTTATTGTAAAGGCAGAGCCGAGTTTTCTGCCACAGGGGTTAACTTCCATCCTTAAAAGAAGGCCAACCTTTTTATGTTAAAGTGCTGAAGTTAACGAAATAAAGTATTTTTATTTATTTAATATTATTTTGTCGTATTATAGATGTTGCACGCCATTGTATAGTAGATTGTGTGTTGTACACTTGATCTTGCAATAAAATATATTTGATTTGATAAAGCTATTAAAATACGATTCTTATAAAACATATAACTTATGCAAAAGGTAATACATTAACAAACAATTCTCTTTGAAACACAGTGTCATAAAATTTTGATTTTGTACTTGACTCTATAGAGAAATGATGCTGTAACTACCTTAAACAGAAGCGAATTGTTTTAACTAATTAAAATACATTATCAAGTTTAATCTTCTTTACCCTTAATGTGTATTGATTTCGTGGAAAATATTGGCATTATGTATTCTTGAAGGCGACGCGTAAATCATTTTAGGAATGTCGACTCATGCACGACTTTTGATTTACAAACATTGTTTTGAAAACAAGCTCTCTGATGTTATGATAATAACAATGGATTGTTTGTCTAAACTAATATTATGAAGAGCAAAGATTTATGTTTTTGGATGTAAGTATATATATGTCGGAGAATAAGAAAGAACGGAGAAGCATAAAGCACAAGGGCGTAGGGTTTTCCGCCGATATCTTTATTAATTGGATCCATTATTTAATTTCTTATTCTGTGAGCATTCGTGGGTAATGTTGGTGCAATCACTTTATTAATTAACTCGGATTATAATGTTCAATCACTTAATGTTCCCGATATTAATTTACACAAACTCATTAACACTAATAGCTAGGAACGCTACAGATCCAACAGTAGACTGCTCCGGTCGAACGCTACTCGACAACTGTCGAGAGCCTCCCGCCGGGCTGCCACCATTGACTTTGTCCACGCCGATAGATGGCGCCAGCGTTCCACAGACATCTACCCTCCGACATATATATTGTTATGTTTTCACACAAAAACAAATAAACTGGTTTCATTTTTTTTCACTGAGCGTCAAAGGTTATATTACTTTCTCAAAAAAAATGGGAATGGGAAATGAGGAAGGTGTGAAAAAATAAGTCACAAAGAATCATTAGAAGAAGATAGAACAAAAAAATGTTCTGCATTATTTTAGAACGTATTAAAAGCTACAAAATAGTCCGGGATATCATATGTCCAACTACTGTAAAGTGCCAACAATAATCAATCAATATTATACATACCTCTGTATCAATTCTTAAGATCGTTTTAATGATGTTACGAATTTAAAAATGTATTGCATAGATATACTGCATTATTATATATTCGTTATAAACTTCTTCATTGGTCTAATGGTTAGCATGTTCGACTACAGACATGAGGTCCTGGGTTCGAGTCCCGGGTCGGGCCAATTCAAAAATCAATATTGAGTTTTCTATTAAGATTTTCTCAATATTTGCCCGAAGTTGGGAAGTTGGCGGTGTGATCCACCCCCGTGCCTCGGAGAGCACGTTAAGCCGTCGGTCCTGCGCCTGATCTCTCTCCGGTCGTGTCGGATTCCCGTCACATCGGACTATGAGAGTGAAGGAATAAAGAGTGCAAACTTGTGTACTATGCCTGCCAATCCACAGTGGAGCAGCGTGGTGGGTCTATGCTCTAAAAACCCTCGTTCCTCGGAGTGAGGAGGCCTGTGCCCAGTAGTAGGACGTTGATGGGCTGCTACTTACTTACTATATTCGTTGTAAAGTAAAATCTGTATAATGAATTAGATTATAAATGTAAGTGTAAATCTAATAATCTGAAACGAAGTAAATAAAAATTAACTGAAATAAAACTTTCGAGTTAATGAAAATAAATGTATAGTCCTCAGCCACGATATCGGTATCTACCCGGGACATTGCTATTTGTTATATAAAGAGAAATGATTTAATACTTTGTTCCTTATATATTATACATTTATTGAAACAGTTAACATATGTAATTGCAATGAACAATATACAACGCACGTTAACATCAATTGGGATCGGATCGGATCGAAAACGTGGTCGCTGACTATGGGCCTCATTCGAAAGCTCAAAGTCACATAGCGTGCGATGGAGAAGGCTATGCTTGGAGTTTCTCTACGCGATTAAATCAGAAATAAGGAGATCCTTGGAAGAACCAAATTCACCGACATAGCCCTAACAATCACGAAGCTGAAGTGGCAATGAGCGGGGCACATAGTCCGACGAACCGATTGACGTTGTGGTTCGAAGGTGCTGGAATGGCGACCCCTCACCGGAAGGAGCAGAGTAGGCAGATCCCCCACAAGGTGGACCAACGGCATAAGGAGGATTGCCGGTAGCCGCTGGAGCCAGGCGGCACAAGATCAGGCACAGTGGGCATCATTAGGTGAGACCTATGCCCAGCAGTGGACGTCCATTGGTTTAAGCGAGTGATTGAATGAGAGAGCACTTTAACACGTAATTATAACACTATACAATACAATTTAAATAAAAGAAATGCTTTGGACTTGAATCCCGTTGCATATATATGTATATCGGATTGTGGTCTTCCATCGAAGAGACAGAGATCATTTATTACTTTAAACTAAATTATTAAATCAATTTTTAATTAAATGACAATAACCGATAATTTGTGGGTGCAAGGTGTGCACCGGACACAACTTCGAGTAAGAATGCCTGTCATTTTTTTTTCGATGTGTGTAGTTGCTGTTAGCCCTACTGGCTTTTACAGCGTAACCGAGAGTGGTGGCGAGCGCAGAAGCTCTGCCGAGGGGTGGGCCCGTAGAAGGGCCCTGCTGCGTCGGGGGAAAACGTTGCTCTAAGGGCGCCTCTTACGGGGCTCGGACCTAGGCTTAGAGCAACGTTTGCTGCTGCTGAAAAAGACAATCGGACAGGTGCTTAATCTTGACGCCCATGGGTCCGCGACTGGGAGCCGCGGCCGGGGTGCGTCAGATAGCGGGGACCTCGTCTTCGCCGGCGAAGACGCTGTGTGTGTGTGTTAGTGTACGGGGCATTGTCAATAGTAATCTGGTCGTCTGGGTCGTCAAGGACGTGTTTGGGCCGCCTCTTCCTAGGCGGGATGTTTAGCCTAATCCCATAAGAGGCGGCATTTCTAATGAGAGGGTTGGGGTGAGTGACGGCTCTCTTGAAGTAGTCTATGTCGTATGTATAGTCGTGCATGCACGCATCTAGGGTGACTCCTAAGTATTTGGCTTTCCGTTGCCAAGGGATCGGAGAATTAAAAAGTTTAATTGTTGCCAGATCTCGGCGATCTGGCCTATTGGGACCGGTGAATGCCTGTCAGTCTAATGCAAGCCCTTTATACTAGTTTCTGCGAGTGGGGTAATTCGAATGTTGGTAGACGTTTGTTGCTAGCTCGCTGTACACCTTGTTACCAACATTAAAAAACGTCGCCGCCGTCATATACAATAATTTTATATGTAAAATAAAAGTGGTTTTAAAAATAACTACTGAATTTCTTAGCCTTGCGAACTAGTGGTAGATTTATTATCAAAGGACAATTCAAAGAAGTTTATTAAGCCATACCGTATCCTCATTTGCTATTTGTTTTTATTAAAATGAACTGCCTTATTTGTTTAGTGTCATGCTAGTGCGGTTATAAATCATAAGGTTCAGGATCTGAGTCCGGGACAATTGAAAATTGCAATTAGATTTTCTTTGGAAGTGTACGAAGCAACGTTCCTCAAATATTAAGCATCTTCATCCCATCTGACTACGAGAGTGAATAAACAGTAAGTACACAGTTGTGTATAAACCTATGGTCAAAAGTGTGGGAATTGATAACGGAGGAGTTCTCTCAACAAAAACCCGTCGAAATCGTCTTCATCCGTGAGTAAGACATCAGGGAATCAATTGGTGCATTACTCCCAGATGTTCCTGATGAGTTGTAATGAGTAAGATGGGAGCAGATGTGCAAACATACACCACCTGGTAGCCCAACTCTTTCGAAGGTGTAACATCCCCAGCATTCTCCCTAACAAGATCATGGGCATCCTTTAGCGAGATTACTCATTACAATTCTCTCAAGAGAGTGATCCCTGTCAATCAGCACCACCAGGAGGTGAGGCTGAGGTATTCTGGCAAGCGTTATAACATATCCCAAACAAATGGCTATAAGACAAGCGGCCGTGTTTTGGTTAGAAGTTATCCTTAAAAAGAAATCTTTAACATAATTTACACAAATTGAATAAATTCAGTAAAGGTTTCTCTTGTTTTTCCACTACATCTAATTCGTTATAAACAGACCACTAAACACATTACATGCTGTAATTTTCCAATTCCTGAATACACTCACGTATATGCTTTTTAAGCATGTATTTCCTTTTACAATTTATTTTTCTCTTTCACTAGTCTTGCCTGTTTATTTTATCGATACAAGAAAAGGTATTCAGATATTCTATAAAGTCTTTAGAAAGACATTAGGAGTTGTCCATCTTGACATTTTTTATTAAACCTCAATAACGCTGTATTGAAATCTTAAGTATTTGTATGTGTTATGTTTAATAAAAATTGTTCATTGCCTTTAAAAATATGTTTCTATTTTTTTGCTTATAATAATATTAATGTGACATATAATAAGATAAAGTTGTATTAAATTTCGACAGATATGCGTGCCGTATAATTTGATAAGATTTGTATTAGATAAACTTAAAATCGCAATTATAGACATTTTTTCCAGACTTCATTGTACCTAATTAATTTTATTTGTAAATATGAATTTGTCTCTTGCAATTTAGGAAATTTTAATTTATGGTTTTATTTATTTCGAGACTAATACAACAGCCTGCAATTCTTAATAAATTAAATTACAAAATAGTTTTAGTCTAATTTTCCTAAATACCAGTACTTTGCAGCAGCAAAGATGTACAGTAAATCAAATAATGTAGTGCTAAAAAATATTATTTTGATAAATATCTAACAGGTATAACTAATTTTTTCGATGCTTTACAAAGATCAAAAACCAAATAGAAAAAAATTCTAATTGAACATTTTATGCATTGAATAAGTTGTCCATTTAGCTTCAATTTTTTTTTTTGGTTAATACAGGTCCATTTATCGCTTAGTTATCAAACTTTTTCGAATTCAAACCCAAAATATCTTTAAGGCGTACTCGTATTTCAATAGTTAATTTTTTTTCACACCTATTCTAAAGACTATTAGCAGTTATGAGAGTTCCTTCGCGCCTTGTCCTGAGAAGAGCCCACAACAAACTCAGTCGGGTATTTTGTTTTTTGTTACCATCATCATTATAATATCATACTAGTTAAATATATTTCAATTCAAATTAGAGCAGTTCGTTCACTCCCACGCGTTTCTATCATCTAAGTAATCTTGCAACTTATTATATGATTTTTCAATCAACTTTTTTTAAGAAAGGCTTTGAATTTTTTTAGAGAAATGTCACTAGAACGTCCTTTGGGAGTTTATTATAGAAACGTATACAGTTACCCTTAAATGAGTTGTTAATTTTATGCAGCTTACTAGAATTTATAAAAAGTTTATTTATTAAAAGAGTCAATATACTCGTAGTCTAAACTGGAAACGCTCTACTCTGGTTAGGGGCAATTTAGCTCTTACCTTTCCTTGGCGGTACGTCTTATAAAATATATCGATATTAATTAATAAGAAGCCTATCGATATAATACGCAACATCACTAAAATATGTGTGCAGAACGGTAAATATGGATTCAACGGGGCAGAACATGTGACGGCAATTGTGCGGAGTCGGAAAATGTCAACACGCGTTTACGGAGGAACATAGAAAATATATTTACCAAACTATATAAAATATGATAGCATTATACTTCCTATAAAAACCGTGATGGCATAGTGGTAAGACGCAAGGATTTTCGTTCACAGCAAGAACAGTTAAGTATATTTTTATACAAATTTAACTTACGTGCTTGATTGTTCTTTTTAATACATTATTGTGTTTTTCGGTGAAGGAATACATTGTAAGAAGTAAGTAGTAATTATTTACGTCTCATTGCTGGACACAGGCCTCCTATAGGTGATTGGGTTTTTGGAGCATACTCGTAGATCCACCACTCTGCGGTTTGGCACACAACTGCACTCTCTATTCCTTCACTTTCATAGTCCCATGTGTCCGGACACGACCGGAGAGAGTTCAGGCGAAGCACAGACAGTTTAAGTCTGCCAACCCGCAGTGAAGCAGTGTGTTGGGGCTATGAATTAAAACTATCTTTCTTATGTATGACGAAGCCTGTGTTCAATAGTGGAACGTTAATGGGCTGCTACTTACCGTATATATCACATTGTAATAAAACTACTGCATATTTTTTTCATATAATTGTTGATTGCCTCGGTGACGCAGTGATGCGAGTATTCGCTTTGCTAGCAGAGGTCCTGAGTTCAACCCTTGAAAGAACGAGTTTAGGACATGGAATTTTCTAATTTGCCTAAGTCTGGACTGGTGGCAGCCTTCGGCCGTAGCTAGTTATCTACCAGTAAGGACGTACCACCAAAGAGAAAGATTTGTGTTCCGATACGATGCTGTGTAACCAATTCAAAATGGATATCAAGTTTTCTATTAAGATTTTCTCAATATTTACCCGAAGTTGAGAAGTTGGCGGTATGATCAAACCCCGTGTCTGGGAGAGCACGTTAAGCCGTAGGTCCTGCGCTTGATTTCTCTCCGGTCGTGTCGAATTTATGAGAGTGAAGGAATAGCGAAGCAACGTAGTGGGTCTATGCTCTTACCAGATTACCGCGCTTTGATCTTAGACTGAATCATCACTTATTATCAAATGTGCCAACAGTCAAGCCTTAACCTGTTAGCAATAATAGAATATATAAATAATCATGTAAAGTTTGATAGGAAGCCACGTAAAGATCGTGTGTAAATACTGTACAAAAAAATCTAGCACTGAAACACAAAATTAAAACGCAGCTGACGACTAGCCCGGGTCAACGACCTCTAGCTGCCCGCGCGCCCGTAATTAGAGGCGGTGAGTAGCGTTTGAATATTTTTTTTAAACATGTATTTAAGTTTCAAGACTTTTTTTTTAAATCAGGAATGATTTTTTTCTGTCAAATGATCATTAGTACTATCGTCTGTCTTCGTTTTCAGGAGCGGTCTACTAACACCTCGTATACTATATATAACATTATTAATCTATTGACTAACAATATCGCCACAGGGAATTCAATTAAAACATCATAAGCCGGCTTATAAACTATCAGCACCATATGATATCAAAGGATTTATGATTATGGTTAAGTTTCGAGCTCATTAAACATTCTCGTGATGTAATAAACAATTCATTTTACAATATGAATGCATACAAATTAGGCACTTAATTTACATTGAAATAAAAAAAACGCTTTTACTAATACGTAACAACTTTTCTAATATATACATATCTATATACTAATACGTGAAGCAAAAACTTTATAACTTTTTGTACGGAAACCCCGCGGACGGAGGGTTATAATTTCCCATATTTATATTGTGTATTTTTTAATAATGCATAAAAAAGACATTAAATTAATAAAAAAAAATACAAAACTACAGTTCAGGTGGAGCTGAGATCGACAAGCATGTAAATATTAAATTAAATAATAATGTTTAATAAATTGCAAATAATAATTAGTATTTTTTTACTTTGATTTTAATTTTTCCTGTTTGGCCAACCTTTTTGACTTTTGATCAATGAAATTGTGTAAGGTTTCGCGTAATTCTTTAATAAACCCACAACCCCCCTTGTGGATGGATTTTGTAAATCCGTTCTTAGCTGACCTTACAAGCTAAACCCGCGACGTCGTCTGCCTTGAATGTTCATTGGTTTGAATGGGTAGCATTTTCATTAATTTAGGCAAATTGCTATAGATATAAAAAAAACATACGCATAAATACTTCAATGAGTTATTTGCTGTGTATTACTGCAAAGAGTTTATAGTCCTCTTTCAGGCTCTAGATAGTCGGTGTACCAAATTTCAATCAATTTCGTAAAATCAGTTCTTAACTGACCTCTACTCGGCAAAAGGAATATTCCTACCAAATATCAAGTCTCTACGCCTTATGTGATGAGTCAATAGTTAACACCCCCGCAACACCCTTTGCAGGTGGAATTTCGCGAAATCCGTTCTTAGCTGACCTCTACTCGGCAAAAGGAATATTCCTACAAAATTTCAAGTCTCTACGCCTTATGGTTCCAGAGATATCGTGATGAGTCAATAGTTAATATCCCCGCAACCCACCTTGCGGGTGGAATTTCGTATAATCCATTCTTAGCTAACCTCTACTCGGCAAAAGAAATATTCCTACCAAATTTCAAGTCTCTACGCCTTATGGTTCCAGGAATATCGTGATGAGTCAATAGATACCTGGATATCTCTCATATATATATACGTATTTGTCAATATCTAACAGTTATATCAAAAGCACTAAGGAGGTTACATTAGGTAAGTTAATTTTTCTCTTTCATACGAACCTTCTACTAATTAAGTTTCAATTTAACAAACGGCTGAGAGGTTTTACCTCATTAATTAAATTATCGATATCTGTATATCAAGTTCAATGGATAGCCTTTTATATTGTTTGACTTTTTTAAATTACATTAGTTTGAAAAAAAATAGGCAAACCATAGTGTAGTCTTATTTGAGCTTTTTAAAGCCGACCGTGATGGCTCAGTCTCATTCAATACACAAAGAAGTCTTCACTGCAAAAATTATGAATAAGTCATTTTTAAAGTTCAGGTTATAATGGGCCCGAATACTCTCAGTACTCACGTACCCTGTTAAAGCTAGTGTGTTGTATATTTTTCAAATAATCCTAACCTTAATTAATTTATATGTCTTTGTAAACTTGAAAAACTTAATTTTTATATAACATAACCACGACTAGCTTAATCTGTATTAAAAATACGACTATTCCTACACTATTTAATAAGAATTTTTTAAACACATTAAATAAAAAGAAACCTCTAAAAATTTTACGTAAATTTAACATTTATTAGAAGTGGATTGATAATCAACTATTTAAAACTTTGGCAGGTGATCCCCCATGGGAGCTCAGGGCGGAAGTTCTCACGACTGCTTACCAGTTCAGAGTAGCCGCGAGAACCAGAGGGGAATTACCAGACGCTGATGAAGTAAGAAGGGTCAGGGTTCTAGCTGACAGAGCTTTGACCCAAAGGTGGCAGGAGGATCTCGGGTCCCCAGCGGCGGGCGTGGCTATAGTAGAGGCGATCCGCCCTCATCTGGATAAGTGGCTGGGCAGAGAGCACGGATCGCTCGCCTACAGGTTGGTACAGGTGCTTACCATTCATGGTTGCTTCGGTAAATACCTGTATCAAACTATTGGCTGTGAGCCGTCGGCCAGCTGTTACGAGTTTGGTGCCTCGTTAGATACAGCTTACCACACGGTGGCAGAATGTCCCGCCTGAGGTTCTCAGCGACTCATTATGACGTCGCTGATCGGCACAAACTTCTCACTGGCTAATATTATAGATGTAATTCTCATCAGTGAGCAGGCCTGGAGAGCAGTTGCCTCCTTTTGCGAGACTGTCATCTCGCTTAAAGAGGCACGACAAAGGGAAAGGTTGATTGCCGCTGAGACACTCCGGCCCAGATGAAGGGGAGTAGGAAACAGGAGGCGGAGGTTCATGCAACTCCTCCCCCTGTAGAATATCTATGAGCCGAATACAACCGAAGGGTTTGAGAGGAATGCCTCAACGAGCCTCTGGCTCACCACTCATGGTTTACGACGGTCCCGCTGGGTTTTAGTGGGTACTGCGAGTTCTTCCACCTCGTCGAGTCCCACACTCCCGACCCCACAGTCGGGGTGCNGCGACAAAATAACGGCAATTTTGTTAAGTGGGTTAATATATAGCCACATAATCATAATTTTACGCTAGTCTTCGTCCAGCAAACGTGACCTGATTACGACATTTCATACATTTACAACAGGATTTTAATACAAGAAACCAACTTGTAATGCCATATTTTAGACTGAAGGAAGTTCAGAAATCATTTGTAGGGTTGAGAGATACCCGAGTCACTTTTGGGTTTGCCTCCACATAGTTTTAAGAAATATGTTAAAAGCGTCCTATTGCAAAAAGCATTTTATAGACTTCATTCCAGTTGCACATGAAAGCTAAACAGATTATAATTTATAAGTACTATATTTAAAAGAGTAACCGTTGAGTTTCTTGCCGGTTTCTTCCCAGCGGAATCAACTTTCCGAACTGTTGCTAGATTTTTAAAAACAAACAGACTAATAGCGATTTAAAAGTGCTTTTTGAGTTAGCTACATGAAAAAAGAATATTTTAATTTTTGCTAGAAAGGCTTCCTGGGCTCACTACCCGAAAGGCGAATTTAGAAAGTTGCATTTTCTATATATCCTAAAATCGCTTCCGGAATATGCAGGTTTCCTCATGAAGTTTGCCTTCAATAAAAATCACAATAATTCGTTTAAAAGAACGTCAAGCACCAAAATACCATTTTGTAAAAAGAAATTTGATAGTTACTGCCCAGAAATCTTACTAGTGATTTCTCTGAACAAGAAGCAGAGTAGAATAATTCCTGTATTTTAATAAAAAAATAATGTTAAATAAAATACATTCTGCCTGCCTCATTGGTCTAGTGGTTAGCATGTTCGACTACAGACATGAGGTCCTGGGTTCGAGTCCCGGGTCGGGCCAATTCAAAAATCAATATTGAGTTTTCTATTAAGATTTTCTCAATATTTGCCCGAAGTTGGGAAGTTGGCGGTGTGATCCACCCCCGTGCCTCGGAGAGCACGTTAAGCCGTCGGTCCTGCGCCTGATCTCTCCGGTTGTGTCGGATTCCCGTCACATCGGAATATGAGAGTGAAGGAATAGAGAGTGCACTTGTGTACTATACCTGCCAATCCGCAGTGGAGCAGGCGTGGTGGGTCTATGCTCTAAAAACCCTCGCTCCTCGGAGTGAGGAGGCCTGTGCCCAGCAGTGGGACGTTAAAGGGCTGCTACTTACCTTACCTTTAAAATACATTCACAATTAACTTTTAAAACAAAATCAGAATAAGGATCCCGACTGCGAAATGCCAATAATATATCAATAGACAAAATACGTACAAACTACGGAATGAGGGATATAACTTTTGAAGGTGCGCTAATGTATAATAAATTACCCAAACAAATAAAAAACACAAACAATCTTAGATCATATAAAAAAGCAATAAAATTATTTGTAATCGAAAATGTGTAAGTGCAGCCCTGTCAACAGACCGGCAATTTTATAACGTTACCCTCATCCTTTTTGAAATGTACACTTTTGCTCGACTTCTGCGTCCAAACAATTTAAGTTTACCTACATGGTTTGAATTGTTTAAAAAAATATTCTCATTAAGTGAAATGATTGTAATTTCTTTTGAGAAATAAATATCTTGAACCTTAATTCACTGTTTTTATTGCTCACAGGTTTAAAAGTGATCCCACCTGATGGTGAGTGATACAGTCTAAAATAAAAATCAGGTAAGAGGCGATAATCTCTTTGTTAGACGATACGTCTTTGCTGGTGGTAATTAGCCACAGCTAAATCCCACCAGTATAGACTCAGACAAATTATAAAATTTAATTTTCTTCTAAATTCGCCATACCAGGGGATCGAACCCGAGACCTCTGCTAGAAAAACGAATACTCGCACCACTGCGCCAGCAAGGCCAGTTAGAATGCTTGACCACCTATTGGTAAATGATGAGGAGTAAGTTTCGCTCTTTATGGTTTCTACACATCATCGTACCGGAACACCAATGTTTTTGTAAGTTTTTAAATACTTTTTTCCACATTTTGGATTATTTTGTAAATTATTTTTTAGTTCTGTTCAAGCGTGATTTCTGGAAGACTTCACCATTACCCATTACAATACTGTGAACAAAAAGATGCCACTTCAGTGTTAGATTATATGAGTTTAATGACTGAATCATTAATCTTTTAATAAGGTATTAAGCATTGTGAGCACAAGCAAATCAAATCACAATATTCTTTATTCAAGTAGTCTCAAAGAGCACCTTTGCATTGTCAGTAGTCTGTGCGTTGGTAATAAATCTACCACCGGTTCAGAAAGTTTATTCCACTAAGGAAAAACCGGCAAAAAAACTCAACAGTTTACACTTCTTTAAACACAGTTTCTGTACGTTAGAATGTGTTTACCTTTCATATGGAGGTAAACCGAGAAGTGATTCGGGTATCTAATTAAAAACTCATATGCTCAGCCCAAAAAATGATTACTGAACCTTCTTCATTCTAAAATATGGCATGACAAGTTTATTTTTTGTATTAAAATTGTGCGTTTCGCTATCTTTACCAAATAGGGTAGTAAAAGTAATGGTCTATATTTAGTTGGTAGCAGCCCTTTTAACATCCCACTGCTGGGTACAGGCCTCCTCACTCCGAGGAGCGAGGGTTTTTAGAGCATAGACCCACCACGCTGCTCCGCTGTGGATTGGCAGGCATAGTACACTAGTGCACTCTCTTTTCCTTCACTCTCATAGTCCGATGTGAAGGGAATCCGACACGAACGGAGAGAGATCAGGCGCAGGACCGACGGCTTAACGTGCTCTCCGAGGCACGGGGATGGATCACACCGCCAACTTCCCTTCAGGCCAATATTGAGAAAATCTTAACAGAAAACTCAATATTGATTTTTTTTAATTGGCCCGACCCGGGACTCGAACCCAGGACCTCATGTCTGTAGTCGAACATGCTAACCACTAGACCAATGAGGCAGTCTATATTTTTCTTAAATATTCCATGTTGTTAAATACTTTCCAAATTGCAAGATTGTATTAAATTATGTGTGTACATATTTCAGAATATAATGAGTATCGAATACGCAAGCTTCAGCTAAACCGATTGTAATTAGTAAATTGTGCGTAGCTCGCTTTAACGAATACAATTTTTTTATTAAGATGTTATTAAATATTGGGAAAATTTTAGGTCGAACATAAACTTCGCTTAAAATATATTTGAAGCTGCCGCCGCTGGGGAGTGCCGATCAATTTGTCTTCATCGAACACTGAGCGGCTCCCGACAGATTATATTAATGAGAGGCCTAGCTTTTTGTACCAAAATCTTGGAGCTGAATTTAAGGAGTTATTAAAGTATATTGTAAAATGTAATGCAAAATTGGAGATTTTTTTCTAAAATATTTCCGTATAATACACAGAGAAAGTACGGCGAAGCAATGATGCTTTCTCCTTAAGCTTTCCGATCCGTTTATATTCAGAATTTTTGCGCTATATATCTCAATCTTCGGACTGGGGTAATAAAGACCAAACTCCTATTTTCTCGTAGAACCAACCTTTCACAATGTATGCCCCACTCTTCGGACTTGCGGACGGTTGCTTCTTCTCGAATGCTACACGTCTGAAGGCCACTGTTCGCAACTCACCTCTTAATTTGGCAGGCTTCTGTCTTCGTGCTGGCCGTGCTCTAAACTCGGAGGAATTCCTTGACGAAGTTCTCAAAGTGATGACTGCGATCTCGGAGAGGTTCCTCGACGAAATATATTGAAAGTCATGTGATAACTTTGATAGTGTTATCGAGTCTTATCAAGTGGTGTACCTCCACTTGATGATGTCGTCAACAATCAGAAACACGGAGTCTGTTCGTTTATATATAAAACTCCGGAAAGAACTTTCATGTAGCTTTCACCAATAGAGTAGTTTTTCCTCAGGTTTAAGAACTATAAACTTCTTTAAACTATTGCCCCAGTATACCTTCCGCGACGCAAAGACTTACTAAGAACTGCTTTCCCCAAATTTACAGGGGAATGGGATGTAAAAATGAAAATTCTTGCAGAATCGAGACCCATGTGGATAACACTACAAGAACACACGCACCTACACCCTGACTCCTACAATTTTTCTTGATTATTTCTTTACTTTTTGTTAAGGAAGAGCGGAATCTTTAGCCACTGGAATGAAATCCATCCCTACAAGAAGGTTGCAACGTTTTATATATTAACACAATTTAGATTGATGATGAAATAAAAAAAGTAATAAGTGCGTGCGTACAAAGTACACATGTAAGAAGTGAAACTTCTTTGGCAAACTAATTTTTAAGTCTTGTTTATATTTATACAAATGTAAAGCTTTAGATTTCCGTGACTTAAAGGAAAAGAAACAGGAAGATATGTCAGGAATTTAATGAAATGAAATTCTTTGGGCATGTTAATCGGCGTGGAAATTACTCCACAGAACGTCTTGTTGTACAGGGGAAAGTAGAAGGCACAAGACCGCGAGGGAGATCCCCAATGCAATGGACGGATTAAGTAAAGGCTGTGGTGGGTGCTCCAGTACATGAATAGACCTTGTAGACAGTACCGTTTTCTTAGGCATTACGTTAGATAATAAATTACAGTGGGGGCCTCATACAAGTGGTCTATCGAATAGGCTCAGCTTTGCGGCTTACGCGGTTAAAAGAAATCGTCGTCTGACAGATATTCATACTGCCAGACTAGTATATTTCAGCGATTTTCTCAGCATTATGTCATACGGTATTCTACTTTGGGGTAATGCTGCTGATATAGATGCAATTTTTATACTGCAGAAAAGGGCCGTTCTTGCGATTTACAATATGGGTTCAAGAAAGTCGCTAAGAAACAAATTCAAGGCAGTCAACATAATGGCAGTTCACTGCGTATATATATTCGAAAACCTGTTGTACGTACACAAAAACATTGATAAAACCCTTTTAATAAAAAGAGTGAATGTATATCATATAACTTACAAAACAAAAACAAACTTGTTGTAAATTCTAGTAGGCTGCATAAAATTAACAACTCATTTAAGGGTAACTGTATACGTTTCTATAATAAATTCCCACAAGACGTTCTAGAGATGTCCATTAATAAATTCTTTGTTAAAAGAAAGTTGATAGAAAAATCGTATTATAAGTTGAAAAATTATTAAGACGATAAAAACGCGTGGGAGTGATCGAATTGCTCTAATTTGTATTAAAATATATTAAAGTAATATGATATCGTAATGTTGATGGTAACAAAAAAAAAATACCTGACGGAGTTTGTTGTGGGTTCTTCTCGGATCAGTGCGCTAAGGCACCCTCGTAACTTTAGATTTTAAGCCGTTCTTGAGTACCATCATCAAACGTATATTAGAATCAGAGTGTGGAAAAAATATATAATGTGACGATTCAAAAGTGCTGTAATATGCCTACTTGAATAAAGACATTTTTGATTTGATTTGAATGTGCCCGAGTAACGACCAGCGAGCAAAGGTGGCGGGAAGTCGTGCGGCGGGTACTGTCTACTACCGAACACGCTGGAACATGATAATCACGACCACTCTGACAAGAGTGATACGACTAAGAAGAAGAATATACTAGTAATCCCAAAGGACTGAATTTATCGGGATAGCAATGCCCAAGATTGTTTAGAATTCAGTCACACGTCCCTACAAGCGAAACACCATTTGTTTAACTACTGATCCATTATGGATTTAACATTAAATCTATCCAATCACTATCTAACGACTAAGACAACAGAAGGTTATACAAATCCGTGTCGACGCTCATTTCAGATACAAATTTCACACGCGGCGTGCTCAGACTTAGTGTGATTATAATCAAAAATGGATTACCCTCGCTCCATCCTGGGACCTAATCGGCTTACAAGGCACCTCAAGTTTTACAGGCGATTCTAAAATTCAAATTACAAAATCATTTCAAAACATTGATCCGTGATTACACGGACAATTCTGCATTTGTGCAACGATAACTTTTGATCAAACTAGAGGACGCTTTAAAATAGAAATTTTGCATTTGCACAAACTATTGCTATTAAATATATGCATATTTTTTAAGTTTCTTTATAACACCATAATGTAACTGAAAATAGGGTTACAAAAACAAGAAAAGGGGGTACGAAGGCGGTCTTATTAAACAATCTGACGCCTTCCAAAGATTATCCAGTAATCCACAATTCCGCTATCCGCCTATCCAGAATTTTTAAAACCAATACATAAATAAATACAATCGATATGTCAGCTATTTTTTACACGTTTATTATAGAGATTTACATTGGTATTCACTTTTCATTCAAGTAGGCCTTTACAGCACTTTTGAATCGTCAAATATATTTCTGTCAAATGCTAATTCTAATACGTTTGTTATTGATTTTTTTATCACGACGACTTAAGAACTAAAGTTAAGAGGCATTTTGTATTTTTTACCATCATCATTACAATAATATATTAGTTTATTATATTAAAATTCAAATAAGAGCAATTCGTAAACTCCCACGCCTTTCTATCGTCTAAGTGGGTCTTATCTTGCAACTTAAAGTAAGATTTTACGCTCAATTTTCTTTTAACAAAGAATTTAAATTTATTATGCGACATTTCTAGAACTTCTTCTGGGTCCATTGTCTATATCCATGAATTCTCGAGGACGAGAACCCATGTTCGTCGTCGTCGTCGCTTCAACCGCTGGACGACCA
Organism: Elymnias hypermnestra; assembly: GCA_015832385.1. Lineage (NCBI taxonomy): Eukaryota > Metazoa > Arthropoda > Insecta > Lepidoptera > Nymphalidae > Elymnias > Elymnias hypermnestra. The sequence goes on along the minus strand of JACTOM010000049.1, from coordinate 854,788 downwards.
CTGATGGACATAGGTCCCACCAAATGATGCCCACAAGGCCCTATCTTGCGCCGCCTGGCTCCAGCGGCTACTGGCGACCCTCCTTACGTCATCGGTCCATCTTGGGGGATCGTCCTGCACTGCGCCGCCCGGTGCGAGGTCGGCACCCCAGCACCTTCGGGCCCCAACGTCCTTCGGTCCATCGGACTATGTGCCCCGCCCATCGCCACTTCAGGTTCGCGATTCGTAGCCCTTTCCCAAACGCTGCCCAACCGAGTTGGATGCGGCGGTTAACCGCCATAATAATATTCTATTAATTAATTTACATTTTTCACGAAAATGATATGAACTCATGTAAGAAAGATATAACAAACGTAGATTGTATGATATACTACCCAAGCGAAGGCAAGGCAGGTTATTAGTAACATATCAAAATCAAAATATTCTTTATTCAAGTAGGCTCAAAAAGCAATTTTGATTTATCAGTCCGTCCGTTGTTAACAAATCTATCACCGGTTCAGAAAGTTGAATCCGCTGAGAAGAAACCCACAAGAAAGTCAGTGGTTACAAAGACTGGTGCAGGTTCTGACCGGACATGGGTGCTTCGGAAAGTTCCTGCACCAAATTGAGGAGTTACCCGCTTGTCATCAGTGTGGCGCAGCTATCGATTTAGCGCATTACACTGAGGCAGATTGTGTGGCCTGGGGACCTCTCGTTGGGGAGCATCGTAGGTGCCATGCTCTCCAGTGAGAGATGGTGGGCGGAAGTGGCCTTGTTTTGCGAGACGGTAATCTCACTGAAGGAAACCCACGAGAGACAGAGGGTGAATGCAGTGGATGCCCCCCCTCACCGCCGAAGGAGGCGGAATACAAGACTGTGTTTGTTTGAGCTCCTCCTCCCGCCTCCGTGAATCTTCCGTCGGACTCATCCGGGACACCAAGGCAGATTGCAAAAGCTGAACACCTGGTGCTGCACTAATGGATGAAGAAGGTTCGCCTGGGTTTTAATGAGTATTGCGACCTACCACCGCCGAGTCCTACACTCCTAATTGGTCATCGGTCAGGATTAGTGCGTAAATTGCATTTCCCAACGAAAAAAAAATTACAATGTTTATTATTCTGCTTGCTTTATAATACGCCTTTTAAAAAGGTATGTTTTGACATATTTCCTAAAATTATGCGGAGGCAAATCTGATTGCGGTATCTTATTTAAAATGCTCAAACCGACAAATGCTTTTTGAACTTTCACTCTAAAATATAGCATTACAAGTTTATTTTTATATCGTGTATTAAAACTGTGTATCTCCTTTTGGCTTTATAACTATATATTATTACGGATATATAAGATATTATTCAATATATATTGACGTTTCTTTGAATTTATTTCTTAGAGACTCCTGAGATCTTAATTGATAACTCTTTTTTTGTAAAATAAATATAGTTTCAATGTCTACCGCCTTACCCGATAACATTATGCCGTAAGACTTAATGCTATGAAAATAAACGAAATATACCATTTTAACAGTTTCAACATCAGTATATTGTCTAACTTTGACCCCACTGAAGCGCGAGTTCAAAGTTTTATGTTACAAAGTATTTATTTTCCCATATTCCCACTGAATCTGGAACGGGTAGTGTATGATAAATAAAGGTGCACTTCAGCAAACTTTTTAACTTATAAACCAAAGGCTTCTTTAAGTAAATATGATATAATATTTAAACTTAGATAATCTCGTCTACGGCGAGTGAGTGAATGAGGATCGTAAGCTGGCTTATCTTACGTTTACCATCTGTATCCTGGAGTTAACCGTAATTTATGCTCAAACTTGAACTCGAAGGCTATCAATTGCATGCTAAAGGATAATTTTTAGCTGAAAAATTTAATCGCATAAAAATTGGGTTTGTAAACTCACTGAGACTAATCTTGGTGAGTATGTTTTAGGCCTATAACACAAAATTCAAGTGAGACTTATAGATAGATTTAAATTTAGTGTGGCATTTTATAAATTAGCGAATATATTACATTTTATTATTAGATTCCTATGCCTTCAAATAATGTTTTTGGTACCACAGTTGGTTCTCGGTTCTATATTAATTTCTAATTTGTTTTTTCTTCTTCTTCGTTTATATATTTTTTTAAGTAATTCCTTTCGGCCAATAATTTCATGCATGTACTTCCCGAAACTGCCATGTCCAGTGAGTACCTGCACCAGTCAGTGTTCCATATTTCCCTCCACTATAACTACCCCTACTATAGGGGATTCAAGATACTCCCTCCAAGAAAAGACCTGTGCCTGGAACGTTAAGAGCCTACAGATAAGTTATATACTCATATATATGTAGAAAAAGAATTGAAATATTAAAATTGCTTTAAGACAATTGTTTCTGTATTACATTGAGCGGCTAGAGTTTTGTCTTGCCAGTTTTATTTAGCGAAGCTTTCATTTAATATTCCAGAGCGGTAAACGAGGTTTCATTAGTGGTAGTTTGTACCGGAGACTGGGAGCTATATGTAGTCCAGGAGCACTCAGAAGGATAAAAGTTTTATTTTGTTTAATATACAACAACATAAACTTTTTAGTATTAAAAAAACTTGCTTATTTCAAATCACACAACGAATGTTTCCATTCTATAAGAGCTAAAGGCCTTCAATGATATTTCTAAAGCGCATACTACAGTTCTTTGGACATATCTCTGGAAGTAAACTAAAGTAATTCATTTTAACAGTAAAATGCAAAAAACGAGAGGAAAGTCCGAAACGATGGTCTGATCAGTGCAGGCCAAAATGGCACAACCTGCTTCGTCGATAACATTACGATGCTCAGCATTGAGCTAAGCATCGGACTACTAACTAACATATCTGTAATATGCTACTTTACTAAAAAAAATCACGAATTACATAATAATTAAATCCGATATAGGGTTGTTATGAGGTTGTCAAAATTTTAAAATTAAATTAGCGAGTAATAATATCAGTTTTTTGACCTAAAATAACGTCAAAGTGACAGTTTTTGAAAAAAAGCAATAGCATACATTGGGCTACGATTAAAGGAGGAGGCTTTCAAACCAGGCAAATTATATTCTCTGGTAGTACAAGATCAAAGTAAGAATTACGTTTTAATATATCGAGTATTGTATAGTTATATATAGCAATTTCACATATATGATCATAATCCTGGATATGTTAAAAGTATTCATTTAAGAATCCGGGGTTATGAATTTCATATTAGGATATGGTGTTCTGTAAACTTTCCAGGTATAATCTACTTAGAAATTTCCATCTCTCAAAAAATTCTGCTTATGTATAAACCAATTTTATACTTAATAGGCCGAACATTTATTAGACTAATGGCTGCAGATTTGATCAAATGAAAATAAATTAGATTATATAATCATACAACAGCTTAACAAGACAAATAGCACATTTTTTAAAAGTTAATAAATTTAAATAAACATCTTCAAATTAGTAAATTGTTTTTTGGTTAGCATTTGACAATGATCTTATTACATTGTTAGTAAATATGTAACCTAGTCTGAATAGAAGTTGATCAGAAGTCGATCCAGCCTCTAAAATGCTGTCTTGAATTCCGAAATAGAACCTTAGCTAATTGTATAAATGTATGGTAAATTTATTCATTTAGATAGGGCTGTATTCAACTACTAGTGTGAGGTAGTTTGTAATACTATCAGAAACCTTGTTGTAACTGTGAGCTCTTTGACTAAACCGTGTCGACACGCCTCGCTAATGAACTAACTGCAATTAACTAATTTAAGCGAAAATAATACTTGTCTTACTTCAAACTAAGATTTCAAACTCAATATCCATCAGAGTTAATTACAATATATTGACATAATTGCGATAAACGATATATTCAAAACAATTTGCATTCATTTATGTATTACAGTCTCATAATGAAATATATCGTTAGTTTACAGTGTATTTGTAAACAAATATTTCAATTTGATATTTTAATTAACTAATCATTAAGCTTATCGGGAAAAAATGAGATTGAATTATATTTTCTTTGACTGTAGCAATTGTACAAACAATTGAATTGCTGGCAGAGTAATTTTAGGTTCATCATCTAACTTATGTAGGTTTTTTTTATTGCTGACAGATTAGCGCTTGACTGTGATTTCTCCTGATGGTAAGTGATGATACAGTCTAAGATGGAAGCGCGCTAATCTGTTAAGAGGCGATATACCCCTTACGGTTTCTACACAGCATCGTACCGGAACATAAATCTCTTTGTTTGGCGGTACGTTTTTGCTGGTAGGGTGGTAACTAGCCGCGGCCGAAGCCTGCCACGAGTCCAGAATCAGACAAATTAGAAAATACAATTTCCTAAATTCTACCGGGGATCGAACCCGGGACCTCCGCTAGCAAAGCAAATACTCGCACCACTGCGCCAGTGAGGTCGTCAAACAATGACCTATTTGATTTATATGCAAAGTATACATCTTTTATTTTTAATAAAATCAAAAAAGATATATATTAACGTTAACCGAATGTATTTATTACCCCTGTGTATAAAATGTCAACTAACATAGTTATCATTTTGTAATTTTTCTGATTATATTACTCCATTTAATAATCTAAGTTATCGTTTTTTTTTTAAATTACAGAGATTTTAAAACGAGCGGCATAAAAATATGTACCAATAGTACAAAACTATTTCTAGTTGACTCGTTAGAAGTGGGGACTATCGATTTATTGTGTACGTAGCATGCATTGCCCAACATCATTAAATTTATTTTATTAACCTCAAAAATGAACTCGATATTTTTTATTTCACAATATTATACTTACTTCTATTTCTTACGATCTATCGAACTTAGACAACATAGTACTAAGCAGAGCAGTTATTGCTCTTTTTCAATAACTGTAACTATGACGTTATTATAAGTCCATCAACTGATATTATATCAAGCTATTTGTTACTAAAAAGTTATTTTTTCATAGACTACATATTACTTACGAGGCATTTATAATACAGATGTGGTCGCTTTAACCGATGGACGTCCACAGCTGGACATAGGTCTCACGAAATGATGACCACAAAGCCCGATCTTACGCCGCCTGGCTCCAGCGGCTACCGGCTACGCTCCTTATGTCGTCGGTCCACCCTGCGGGGAGTCTTCCTACACTGCGTCGTCCGGTTCGAGGTCGCCATTCCAGCACCTTCAGGCCCCAACGTCCATCGATTCGTCGGACTATGTGTCCCGCCCATTGCCACTCCAGGTTCGCGATTCGTAAGACTATGTTGGTGACTTTGGTTCTGCTACGGATCTCCTCATTTCTGATTTGAGCACGTAGAGAAACCCCGAGCATAGCCCTCTCCATCGCTCCCTGAGTGACTCTGAGCTTTCGTGTGAGGCCCATAGTCAGCGACCACGTTACAGATGTGATATATACACGCTTTTTCCTATTAAAAGGGTCAATCTCTTTTTAAATCATTTTATTTAGTAAATACTATACAAAGTTAGTTTTATGCTTCTTAAAACATTGAAAGAAACGTAATTACCCTCATTTGGATTGCAGTTATTTTCGTTACTTGTTATTTTATCAGTAAAGTAGCAAATAACGGACACGTTAGCTAGTTATCCCATGTTTACATAGTACATACAAATTCTCATACATTTACATTGCAGAATCTAAAAAAATTATATACTGTACAAGTTTTTTGTATCAAGTTCTTCATTTTTTTATTATTCTTTATTGTCTTTGTTTATTTATTCAATTATTTTTGTTATAGTTACCTGTTATTCTTAAAAGAAGCGTCCAATATTTTTATACGTTCAAGTGTTGAAGTTAACGAAATAAACTATTTTTATTTACTTTTTAAAGACTTTTTCCAATCGGTGGTGTGAGACTCACAGATTACAGAATACTCTCTAAAACTTAGCAGGTCCCTCGTCATCCATGAGTTAGATCACTAGGGCTTCCCTAGCTGCATTCCACTCCAGTGACCCAGATGACACCGACTATGAGAACCAACCACTCAATAGCGTGAAGCATGAAGTGCATACGTGCGACTTCTGCGACCAAGTCTCCTTCGACGGCGAGGGAGGGCTTCAGCCTCTTGCTCCCTTAGCCTCTCACTTGCCTCCTTCAGCGAGAGGACGGTCTCGCAAAAGAAGGAAACTGCCCTCCACCCAACTTCACTGGCAAGCATTATTCCAATTATGCTCTCCAGTAAAAGATCTCCGCTATCCAGCTACAACAAGATATGCCATTGAGGTGACCACGTTGAACAATCCGACAGGGTATGGTGCGCCGTATACACAGACGCAACACACTCATGTCAGGCGGGTGTTTCGTCACGGCCAACGACCCGGTGCGAGTATTTCCCGAAGCAACCATGACCGGTCAGCACCTGCACCAGACGGTAGGAAAGAGATCCGTGCCCCGCGTGATTGAAATATTGTTCTTAGCATCAATAGGAAATTGAAGCTAAGAATGAATTTATTTAGATATGACAATATATAGGCCTTTTCGAGCACCTATTAATTTAAAGAAAATATTTCTCTAAGAATCAATAGGGAGTTGAAGCTAGCACAGTATTTATTTAGATTTGATAATACATAGGCCGTCTCTTTATGTTTACGAGCGGGAGTGGGAGATTAGATTGTATACTTCAAGGGCGGCTCGTCAATCACCCCGGGATCGTCGACTCATGCTCAAGTTTTGATTTGCAAACACGCGCCTTGATGGAATAACAACATCAGACGATGAGATTTAGTAATATTTTTCTAAAGAAAATAAGACAAGAAGGAAACCTTTCTTTATAATAATATTAAATCTAAAGGGAAATGTACTTACCTAGACCCCACAGAAATTATACGCAACCTTATTTAGACTGGACCATACTAGTTAACCTTTTAAACAATAAAAAGTAGTCTAAAGAATATATTATTTACGGGTACACGCCACGATTGTGTGTTTTAGTTGATTTGTCGATATTTCGGCCCAATTGCGTGGTCGCAACGAGACTGCTGGTCGCTTAGAGTGCTCAAGTTGTACTGTCATTGATGGAGACTTAGACCACGTAAGCAAGGTGCTACTTTGGAACTGATATAATTTACTAAAAAAGAAGATCCCACGAAGACGCGGAGAACGTCCTTTGGAGGTAGAGAGACAAAAGGCTTACTTACCATTTGTAAGAGGAGTGACTGACCAGATAGGAAAACTAATTACTATATCAATAACTGCCTCACTGGTCTAGTGGTTAGTATGTTCGACTACAGACATGAGGTCCTGGATTCGAGTCCTGGATCGGGTCAAAAATCAATACTGAGTTTTCTATTAAGATTTTCTCAATATTTGCCCGAAGTTGGGAAGTTAGCGGTGTGATCCACCCCCGTGCCTCAGAGAGCACGTTAAGCCATCGGTCCTGCGCCGGATCTCTCTCCGGTCGTGTCAGATTCCCGTACATCGGACTATGAGAGTAAAGGAATAAAAAGTACACTTGTGCACTATGCCTGCCAATCCGCAGTAGAGCAGTGTTGTGGGTCTATGCTCTAAAAACCCTCGTTCTTCGGAGTGAGGAAGCCTATGCCCAGCTGTGGGACGTTATTGGGCTGCTACTTACTTTTTTTTACTATATCAATACCGTCTTCATTCTCTTACAAAAATAAGTGATAAGATGCGGTCTCCAGAGGATTGTGTACCGTATCAGTGTCCGGGCGTCTATAAAAATCACTGTAGCTGTTGAAGCTCCTACATCGGGCAAATAAAGAGATCCATAGCCCAACGTGTCTCTGAACATATAAATCCTCAAAAATCAGTGATTGCAAAACATCTCCTACAGCCGGGCACCAAACACTGGATTGAACTTCATTGCCCGCAAATTTTATCCACGGACCGTCACTACATACCAAAACTAGGCTACGAAGACATTGAAATTAAAGAACACATTTTTTTATTACTGACAGTTTAGCGCTTAACTGTGCTACCACCTGATGGTAAGTAATGATACAGTCTAAGATGGAAGCGGGCTAATCTGGTAAGAGGCAACGTATCCCTTACGGTTTCTACACAGTATTGTACCGGAACACAAATATCTGCTTTGCCGGTACGTCTTTACTGGTAGTACGTCAATGTTAACACTTAATCAATTTCACTCGCAGCATCACTAATGTACGAAATATAAATGTTTTATCGTAATTTTAACTAATTAATGTGTGACTAAGTGAACTAAAGACCCAGTAGACATACGTACCTTGCGTAACACGAACTTTTCTTGCTGTGCTGAAGAAGATACACTTCAAATATACATTAAACCTTTTTAATAAAATCCGAATTGTGTCTATTTCAACTTTTTAAGGGTAAAATAGTTGGCCGTCCAAAACGTCGACAAGAGCTTATCCAGCATGAAATGACAGTTCGGGTCATTTTTCACGCGTAACGATCCATACACACTGTGACAGGATACGGCACTGATGATGAATTAGTACCTAGATAATAATATAACGCCCAGTTATGGACGGGACAGTTTTTGTTCACTGTGTAACAAACGGTAAACGACATCCTTAATTCTCTTTCTATTACTTTACATATAATTGATCAGTATATTACTTACTAGCAATGCCTCACGGTTTCACCCACGTAGATATCGACCTCGTGGCAGTGAAAAGACATGTGAATAAAATGGTACACTGCAAACTAAATGATTATGCCCATCGCTATACTACATTATATGGTATCCAGAAATGGTGGGCGGTATTTGTATCGGTGTTGTCCGAGTAACAGCGCGATTGGAGGGGGGGTGGATAGGATAGCGTGCTCCGCCATTATTTGGAGATTCAGTTACTATGGAAACGAATGTTTGATAATACTGGTTCGAGTGTGAAAATTCATTATCCAGGTCGCTCAGGCTCTGTTCGAACCCAACAAGCGATTGAAGAAGTGAGAGTTTCAGTGGGTCAAAATCAGTCTCAATCAGTTCGCAAAGTCGAGGTCAAAGCCTTGACATTAAAAAATCGTCGTTGCACACTGTTTTGAAGATTTTAATACTTTAAAAATTATAATACATGTATTAAAACGGTCTGCAATAAATAATTATTAGTAGGATAAGGATTAATACAGAGGTAAGAATAATATCGTTTCATTATTTTCGGCACTGTTATTAATTTTTAAAATGTAAAAAAGTAGTTATAATGGCATAACTACTGTAGTTAGACTTATGGTATTTTGAACTTTTTTGTAGTTACTATTACCTTTTACAATACTGTAGAACATATTTTTATTTTATCATCAGTAGTTTCCGCAGCGCATGCTATGATAAATTTTTCGTGACTAGTTTTTTCACACATTGGGTTACATTAAAGCATTTTTCTTAGGCATCCCTTTTTTTTGAGAAAGTATTATAGCCTATGTCAGTAATAATGCAACTTTGTAATAGTGGATAAATTTTTGAAGTTGATCGAATAGTTTTTGTGTGAAAACATTACAAACATAATACAAAACCACAAATGTAACTGCCTCATTGGTCTAGTTGTTAGCATGTTCGACTACAGACACTTCAAACATCAATATGGAGTTTTCTACTATGATTTTCTCTATATTTGCCCGAAGTTAGGAAGTTGGCGGTGTACTCCACCCCCGTGCCTCGGAGAGTAAGTTAATCCGTCGGTCCTGCGCCTGATCTCTCTCCGGTCGTGGCGGATTCCAGTCACATCGGACTATTAGAGTAAAGGAATAGAGAGTGCACTTGTGTGCTATGTCTGCCAATCCGCAGTGGAGCAGCGAGGTGGGTCTATGCTCTAAAAACCCTCTCTCCTGTGAGTGAGGAGGCCTGTGTCCAGCAGTGGGACTTTAATGGGCTGCTACTTACTTTTTACCTTAGATTATAAAATTTTGTCATAACATTTTATGCATGTTTTTTTTTTAAAGTTCTTATGTATGAGAAGTGGTGGTGAAAGTCGATGTTCTATCTCAGAAATAGTCCCAAAGGGACCTTCCGGATTACACTTCGTGTTAGTGAGGGCTTTCGCTGCTGTTATTCATCAAGCAATCGTGAAAGGGCACCGAAAATTGAATGGTTGCGCAGCCCAAGCATTATTTTTCGCCTCCTTCGGCGGTGAGAGAAAGCATCCACTGCATTCTCCCTCTCTCTCTCGTCGGCTTTCTTCAGCAAGACTACATTCTCTCAAAAGAAGCCTACTTCTGCCCACCATCTCATCTCACTGGAGAGCATCGCGTCTACACTGCTCCCCAACGAGATGTCGCCGCCGATCAACGCCACCGGGAGGTAACGCTGAGGTCCCCAGGCCAAAGGGATTAGTGTCTACCATGAGCTCCCTTTACCTATCTAGCGTCTACCTCTACAGGATGGCAACCTCGCAGAAGGAAGCTCTCCAACCTGAGACATCACCAAGCACAGCGGTCACTATGCTGGGGAGTGACAGGTTAATCCCAATCAGCGATGATGGACCTATGTTATAGATCAATCCATATTATTAAGATATAAATAACTTATATATGTTCATTAAATCCTAGTCGCCTGTTTAGTATTGTAACAGCGTCAATTTAAACTATACAGCGCATTTGTTGTTCATTCCCATTATAGATCGTGCTACGTCTGTATTTTCATAGTGCATATTTCCCTGGGGCAGAGCTTTTCCTCGGTGCAAGAAAATTATAGTTTTCATCCAATTAATTTTCCTTGTATTTACTCAAGCATGTTAAATAATCAGCAAGTAATAATAATAAAATTGTTTCAACTCATTCAATACAGGAATTTTCTATTTTACAGATGATTTACAGGTACTTTATAATAATTGCTGATGAGTTCATGTTCTTCGCTGCAATCACATCTTAGAGTAAGTGATAAAGTCTAAGATGGTAACAGACCAACCTTTAGCACAAGAAATATATGGACTGTTCCGGATTATGTTGTGTCCTTAACTAAAGCTCTACAAATATTGGATTACATGATTTTTATACACAGGATTATTTGAAATTTGATGTATTCCTATTGGGAGGTAATAGAAGTCAGGATTCGCAATAATTGGAACCCCATATGCATTATGCAAAATGAACCATTCTTGAGTAATCGGATTTTTTAGCTTTTTTCAAAATAAGTCGAAATTACAACTTCGAAAGTTTATTATAGAAAAACTATCTATTGAAATCTATTTTCTTCTTCTAATTTATAATATCAATTAAACACTGGTTATTTATCAATATTAAAATATCAACCATCGGTTTACATTTAAAAGTGCGAGACGAAAAACGATACGATATCGATATTTCTTTGAAATTGCCTTTTACAAAAATGCTTAAAAAAAGGTTATGAAACTTGGTTTGCAGATTGTGTTAAAAACACAGGCATTTTCTTAAATCTCTAACGATACATATAAACTAGGAACTTATTTCAAAGAGACTGTAAAATTTTGTTATTTCTATTTATAATGACGAAACCAACAAAACATGTAAGTATAATATGCAGTGTTACTTGTAAGAAACCGGGGCCGATCGCTAGTGTAACATACATTTATGTTCAACATAAGTGTTTCTATGATAGATTAAGCTAACCCCAAAGTATTAGGTAACAGCTTAAACAAGATTAACAACGTACATAAAGTTAGGGATTAATCAGAATATGGCTGCTCTTAGTTTTAAGCAGTCCCAAGTCTCACGTTACGTTAGTGGTTATTGAAATTTACTGCGGCGGTATAGCAATGGATTAATCCGCCATGTAAAGCTATGTCAGCCATATTTTAATTGTATTTTCTACACACCTGCTACTTCAAACAAAAAAAAAACAAGTCACAATAAAAACAAATAAAATATAGTAGATATAGAGATTCAAAAACCTTCTGAAGTGATTTTTTCTAAGAATCTTAGAAAGTGAAAAATTGTTATAACACATGTACAGATGTATATAGATTCATAAATATAATAGAAAAGGCGAGCAGCAGACCATTAACAGTCCAATTTTGAGCACAGGCCTCCACACTCATAAGAGATAGGGTTTTTAGAGCATTGACTCGCCATGCTGATCCACTACCGGTTGTCAGGCATAGCAACCATGCAATAAGCGCTAACACAAATGCACTGTCTATTCCTTCATTATCAAAGTCCGATGTGATGGTAATCCGACACGGCTGAAGAGAGATCAGGCACAGGACAGATAGCTTAACGATCTCTCCGAGGCACGGGGTGGAGCACATCGCCTATTTCCCATCTTCGGTCAAATACTAACAAATCTAATTTCAATTCGCCTAGGAGGAAGGGACTCGAACCCAGGCCGTCATGTCTATAGCCAAGCTAACCACTAGACTAATGAGGCAGTAGACAAAACATATAAACACAAAAATATACACTTTAAACATATCAACTAGATTTGTAAGTGTACGAGCATGAAAAAGGAAATAAATACTACCAAATTTACCATTTCACATATATGTATGTTTTTCTTTTTCCTCTGAGAAATGGCTTTATGCCCCCTATCAGAATTAAAATATAAACAGAAGTATGAGACCTGGAATACCCACTAAACCCAGCGATACCCTTCTCATCATTTAGTGGAAGGTAATAGAAGGAGTCAGAGAATAGGTATTCGGGAAGATTCCTGCTAGGAAATTTAAGAAAGAAGCAGGAGATGCGCAATTGTTACCTACCGAACTCCTGCGCCGGAGAAAAGGCGCATCTATAGCGGTTCTCCGACCGCCTCTCATATGCCTTCTTCAATGAAGTAACAATTTCGTAGATGGAGGCCATCGCCTCCCCACTTTTTCATTGGTCAGCGTTATAACTTCATGTATGTTACCTCAGATACTTTAGAAAAGGTAGTATCATTCGTTATAAGCTGTACCAGAGAAAACATTACGAAACTTCGTTGGAGGTTTGACGAACAGTGAGAAATGTAAAGATGCATTTTGCATGCAAATTTTTATTTGTCAGCGGACAAAAACAAGCGGGGGCTGAGTGATAACGAGCATTAGCTGTGGGAAGAGTTTGGGTGGAGTCATAGTAAAAGCGGAAAATAATACTAATTAAATAGTTTTATTAATTACCGATATAATATTAAATAAATAATATATAACTCTTTAAACTGTTAACTTGAATACACGCAATATACCAATATTAATTTTGTTTATTTTTGATCAATTCACCTTCTTAACCTTAAGTTCTTAATTGCTTTTTTAATCCATCAAAATATTCTTCGGTGAAGAAAAACTTCGTGAAGAAACATGCGTTTCCTGGGAGTAATTCAGAAGCATGTGTAGCCTACCAACCCACAGTGGATCACCGTGATGGGTCCATGCTGTAAAACCCTCTTTCCTATGAGTGAGTAGACCTTTGTCTAGTTAATAGGCTGCTACTTACATTTCCTTACTGCGATATCTAGATGTATATGTGATTAAAATTTAAAAGAATCCCACGAGCATATCATCCCCCAATATCACAGTTTCTTTTTCATTCCCTTTGCTTTTGTTATATATTGTTGTAAGTTGAGAATTTCCTATCTCTGTGTCTTTCACATATTCCTGTGAGTAGTGATTCATTTTGTATCAATATACGTTCATGTTTTTGCGCCATAATATTCTGTTTTTTATGAAAAAGATAGCAGTTAATTAAACCCTGAAATATAATTCGTTCTAGAGCATTGAGCCTCTTTAAGCCTTGTGGACATCATTACGTGAGACCTACGTCCAGCAGTGGACGTCCATCGGTGGAAGCGAAGACGACGATATGCGATTCAAGCCTTTGGCTTTTTTGCTTTAAGGACCCAAATCTCCATCCCAGAGAAGTAGAATTTACAATGGAGTAATATTAATATTGAATAGCACATTTTAATCGCTTACAAAGAGACCCCAACTCGCGGTAATCTAATCCCTTAGTGAAATTTTAATATTATAGTATAAAAGAGGCGCCCGATGGCTGTCTCATCACGCCTCAGACGGTTTTTCACCCGCAATGGAGTTTTGTTTAGTATCTCCTTTGTCACCATAATATCCTGTTATGTAACGTTTCGAAAGTTCCGGGTGCTTAATGAAAAAATATAAAAAACAACAATGACAAATTTGCATATTAATGTAAAGAAAACGACGATTAATTTTGTTTAAATTAAAGAAACTAGTGTGTTTAAATAAAATACCTACCAAGATATAAAGGGACAATATTAGTGAAAATTATTAACCTTGAATGTTGTTTCTTTGGTTACAGGTGATGTTCTAAGTTAAGATTTAGTATCTATTCTTTATTGCTTATTTTGTTAAAACGTTTTAAAACAATAAATAAATCTTTGGTTACAAAGAACCGCACCTTAGATTTTAGATAGTTTTAATATTTACAAACAACAAGTGGCATTTTAATTAGCCACTCGTCATTTAATAACATAATATATTTTTTTTTATAAAATATAAGATAAAAATCCTTTTTTCTAAATTTTAAATTTATAAAACAAAAAATAATTAAAATTTTCTAATATCGACAAAATAACGGCATTTTATTTACAATTCGTTATTTGAAATTTTCAATAAATTATTTGTTTTAATTTTCGACAGATAATATTTTAATGACAATTAAATTCATGAAATTCCTAACATATCTTCTTTTTCTCTCGCTGTAAGGCTCGGAAATCTTATGTTTCAGATTTGTATAAATATAAACAAGACTTAAAAATCAGTTTGCCAAAGAAGTTTCACTTCTGCCATATGTATTTTGTATGCACGCACTTTTAACTTTTTTTATCGTATAATAGAGGCCCACACATTATATTATTTTTAGATACAGAGGATGTGCGTCTTTATAAAGGATTTATATAAAAAATAGGACATTGCCGCAAATAAACTCCTCACTCCAATTTTTTAATTAATTTCAAAGACATTTTGAATAAAATCAACAAAAGACGATGATAATTTCGGTTAAATAAAAAAATGAAAAAGGAAGAGAAGGATTTAAGTTAATATATCGAATTACATATGATTCTTGCATTTATATTCTACATATACAAAACTACTCAATAATTTTTAACGAAATTTCATAAATGCAACTTGTTTAGTATAACAGTTAATAATAATAGAACGTATGTGTTTAGTGTAATTACTAAATCACTAAATCCTTAAGCATTACTGAATTTATTCAGAAAATATCGGTGGCGAAGGCCAATAAAACATAAAATTGTGATACCTAAAATTATTCCGGTTGGTGCGTTTTCATTTTATCCGTTTCAAATCCAGGAATGTAATCCCCATAATCCTTGTAATTCCTAGGATACTAGGCACCACAATAAATAAACAAATTTTTGTAAGAAGGTAATTTTTTTGCTATATAATATGACGCAAGATATTATACGATTGCCCTACAAATTTGCAAATCTATGTACAGCTAGAGTAAAATACCAAATTTTAACCAAAATTGACTCGTAAACTACATTCATCAAGGACTATATAGTATATTAAAATCTGAGTCTTTAATTAAACTTTGAATTACAGTATAAGTACCCCAAACACAAATAAATACATGATTAATTTAATACTATAGCTCGCAAATCTCCATTCAAATTTAATCTAGTAAAACAAGAGGATCATATCTGCGAAGGTCCTCTGAACTGTCCTATAACTTTTGACTAATAAAAGTTTCGGAAGGTAATTAAGTAGCCGTCCTTTACTCTCAAGAAAATTCCAGCGAAAGGGTGACTTCATTTGATCTTAGAAATCCTTCTATAAACTTCGCATTTTCTTAGTGAAAGTATACTGATGTAAGTTTATAAATAAAGTGTACTCCAAGATTAGGAAAATTGCTATAAATATCTCAGTTAATTATGTATCTACCCTTACTTATAACACCAAACAACAGTGGAATAAGGTGAGTGAACCCATCAATTTCCCACAGCTGGACAAAAGGCCTCCTCTCTCTCATAGTCTCATAGGATGGGAGGGTTATTAGAGCATAGATCTACCACGCTACTCCACTTCGGGTTATCAGACATAGTACACAAGTGCAATCTCTATTCCTCCAGTCTCATAGTCCTATGTGACGGCAATCCGACACGACCGGAGAGTGATCGGGTGCAGGACCGATGGCTTAACGTGCTCTCCAAGGCACGGCGATGAAACACACCGCCAACTACCCAACTTCAGACAAATATTGATGAAATCTGAATAGAAAACTCATAACCATTTTTGAAATGGCCCGACACGGGTCTCTAATCCAGGACATTATGAGTGTAGCCGAAAAAGATAACCACTAGACCAATAAGCTAGCATTTAGTTAAAACACCAAATAATTACACTTGAGTACTTATACCTCACTGATAACTTTATTTAGTATATTACAATTTATAACCTTTTTTTTTTATTTTTGTATGTAATATGAGGTGCATTCATTATTTTTCTTTAAAGTGTCAATATATTTATTAACGTACAACAAGTTTCTGAATACATGCATAGGATCACGCCACATTCCCATAGGGGTAGGCAGAGACCACGTCGTTCCACTTGCCACGATCCTTGCATATCTCCTTCGCTTCTTTCATTCTCATTAAACCTTTCATACAAGTTCATCGGTTTAGAGTACTCTTGACTTGGCCCTTATTTAAAATGTTCTGGATTTGCTCCAGGAACGATCGCCTTGGTCTTTCCTTTTCAACTTTCCCGTTCACTCTTGCCTCATAAATCCTTTTTGTCAGTCTCCTTTCATTCATTCTCTCTACGTGCCTAAACCATCGAAGCATAGCATTCTCAATTTTAGTAAACTGTCAGTATTTTAACTGCACCACATTTTTCTTTCTGCGACGCTCTTGAAGCAATAATGTAATTCACAACCCTTTTCTGCAGTACAAATAATGCATTTATATCAGGAGCATTACTCATAATAACTGAAACGGCTTTATTTGAGGAAAATCTTATCTTGAAACTACAAACAGCTTCTTTATCTTGGAGGCGTCGTAATGAGAGATGTCAGTAATTGATATTCCTTAATAGATTTTGTTTGTGACAGTAAAATATAACGAGTTTGTATTTTCTTTTCTAAAAGCGCTTTTCGTTTTCACCATTCGGTCCAGAATACTTAAGAGCATTCATCAATCACCTTTATGATTAACGAGCAGCTCAGCCCGCTGCGCTTCAGTAAACTTTGTTCCGGAAGCCTCGATTACCTTTGCCTTAAATGCTTAATTCACATTGAATTGCTCAAGTTTTCTCTCATTTGAAAAAGGGGACCATTTATCATACACTAGCGGACACTTCTTGCCCAAAGCTTTTCCTGGTGTACACTTTCATTTGTCGACAATTATACATTTAACCCTTTCAAAATACCCTGACAAAATCATTTTAAACGCATGCCTACCTTAATTTAAACATTTGTGTTTTTGTATGTAAGTTTGTATATTTATAAAGTTTTCACACAAAAACTACAGGACCAATTTTAAAAAATTAATCACCGATAGAAAGCTGCATTTTTACTGAATGAATAGGCTATATTTCTTCCTCAAAAAAAAATTGAAATCTCTAAGAAATTTGCGTTAATGTAACCCAAGGTGTGAAAAATTGGTCACAATTAATCTGTCATCGCATGTGGTGGGAAAACTTTTAATGATAGATCAAAATGTTCTGCCATATTAAAGACGGTATTAATATCTATAAAATAGCCTATGATACCATATTTCCAACTACTATAGTTATGCCACGATAATAACTTTTTTATATGTTAAAAGTTAATAACAGTTCCGATATTAATCAAACTAAATATATTATTCACACCTCTTATTAATACTAATCTGAAACTATTTTATTAAAGGCTGTTTCAATGACTGTAAAATTCCTTTTAAATTATTATAACAGGACATTCCATTACAAAGATATAACGAATTTAAAAATGTCAGTCAAGAAAATAAGTAGACAAAGAAAAGACTTGGTAGAAATTCCATTACCACGAGATTGGTATCTACGTGAATGAAACCGGGGGGCATTGCTAGTTTTAAATGTTTTTGTCAAAGTTTTGTTAATAGATAATTATCGACAAATTAAAGGGTACACTAGGAAACTCTTGGGGGACGAACTTATGTACTTAATTAACTTCTTAAGAGATTTTGAGATTGAATTGTCCTTATATTTGGTCATAGAAATAGTAATTTTCACATTAACTAGTGAAACAAAATATATTTATATCACCACATATAACAAATGGTTGATTTCTAAACAAATACATTCCCTATTTTACTCCCTTAGGCAAGTAATTTGCAAAATTTATAATTCCTGTGCTGATTACAAATTTTCATACATTGCTTAGGTATACACTTGCAATAGCACATTTATGATAACAATATATTATAAAAAAAAAACTTAAATATAAGAGAAATAACAGTAAAATAGATGGTCATATCGCTAAATAGCGATTACTATTGGACCTTGGGCTGAAAGGCTGAAAGTTATGAAGCAGGTGGATAATAAAATAAACATACATACAAAACAAGCCATGTCTTATATTTATGCAAATTTCACTTCAATTCTTTTCCTATTTCACTCAATTCAACCTATATTTTACTGATAAAGTCTACCTATCTCATAAAATCTGTCAATATCTTTACACAAAATCATCAAATTAAAAAATAGGCTGTGATAAAAGGATGAAACATACTATACAACCTATCCTTAGAACCTAAGAAAATACATAAGAATTTCATAAAATCTGTGCAAGTTAGAAGAGTTAGATAAACACTGTAAAACGAGATTTTTTATAAATATGGTTATGTTATATCTATTACAACTAAACATTAAACTTTGGCAGTTGATAAGTTGGTGTTGTGTTGATAATTCCGGTCCCATTTCTAATTAATTCACGAGATATCAGTTCTTCTCTGAACGATAATTAGTTTATAAATTAAGACCGTTTATTTAATATGTATGAGAGGAAAGTTCGTGGCGTTCCCATATGTGCGTTTGATTGATGTAGGTTCTTGTATGGATTCAGACCTTTATTATGATCTCCGACGTTTATTACCATTTGGTAGCCCACCCGTTTAACTTTTATGCCGATTTTTTTTTTGTAAATGTTACCGTTAAAATATAAATATCTTTATCCAACAATGTTGTAAAGTTCAGTCTTCGCTAAAATGAATTATTATTTGTCTAAGGCTAGACTGGTTTTCGGTACCATGCTATGTAAAAACTATAAAAAGTGAACTACCTCTTACCACCTTAGCGTGCTTCAATCTTAGACTGTTTCAACACTAAGCTTTTAAGTTGAGATTACAATCAAACCAGTACTAAAAATTTGTCTCATTGGTCTAGGAGTTAGCATGTTAGCTTGTTTAACAGACAAGAAGTCCTGGGTTCGAATCAGGTCGGGTTAATGACAAATGTATATTGAATTTTCTATTAAGATTTTCTAATTTCCCGAAAGTTATGTATATTTCCCAAAGTTGTGTAGTTGGCGATGTACTCCACCTCCGTGCCTCAGAGAGCACGGTAAGCTGACGGTCCTCGGGTCCTGTCGGATTCACGTCACATCGGACTATGAGAGTGAAGGAATACAGTATGAACATGTATATAATGTTTGACAACCATTTTTTTAAATGCCTTTACGCATCCCGATGAAAGACTTTTTCCAATCGTGAGTGTGGGTCTTACAGATAACAAAATACCCAATAAACCCAACGAATCCCTCCTCATCCATGATCACTAGAGGTTTCCTAACTGCACCCCACTCTAGTGACTCGGATGACACCGACTCAATAGGGAAAAGCATGAAGGGCATACGTACGACTTCTGCTACCAAGCCTCCGGTGGGAAGAAAGGCGTCAGCCGCTTGATCTCTGACCACTTTGTCTGCTTCAGCGAGATGACGGTCACACAAAAGAAAGCAACCACTCTCCACCCTACTTCACTGGCGAGCCTTACTCTAATTATGCTCTCCAGTGAAAGATCTCCACTAACCCGCAACAACAAGATATACCGCCAGAGTATGGTGTGCCATATCTACAAAAGCACCACACTCATGACAGGCGGGTGTAATCTCACGGCCAACGAACTGGTGCATGTATTTGCCGAAGCAATCATGGCCGGTCAGCATCTACACCAGACAAGTCCAGGTGACGTTGCGTCGCTGACACCGTGACTATACCCGCTGTGCGAGACCCGAGGTCTTCCCTTCATTTTTCGATCAGAGCTCTGTCGGCGAGAGCCCTAATCCTTCGGACCTGGTTATTGTAAGAGTTAGCGCCTCTGAAGGGCCTTGTAGCTACCCTGCGCTGATAAGCGACTGCAATGACTTCTGCCCGCAGCTCCCAGTGGAGTCGCGTGATGGATCTATGCTCTAAAAATCCTCTCTCTTCTATGAGAGCGAAGATCTTACTTACTTTACTTTAAAATTTACTACATACAATCTTTAAATGTATTCAGAAAAGTATTAGGTAACTTTTAAACAGAAAAATACGTTTGTGAGAATTAACTGGTGAAAATAACATATCATAAAGCCGCATTGGGACGAGCATGCCTCGGTCTAACCCGCACCAGCTGCGCCCCCGGGACCACACACCCTCATTCAAATACAAAGAAATATAGCAAAAAAAAGGTACACTTGAATGTGTCCCTTGTTATGCACGAATTCGGTATGAACCTTTTATGAAACGGTGTCATTTTATTTGTTTCATGTATACTCATTTTAATATATCGTTTAAGTTTAACAACCGGCACAATTTCTTTATATCCCTTCTGATAAAGCTTTTCAAATGCAAGCAATCACGGTTTAATCATCTGAAATGCATAAGTAGCAACTCATTAACGTCCCACTGCTGCTACGAAACAAAAAAAACTTATTATAAATTCTAGTAGGCTGCATAAAATTAACAACTCATTTAAGGGTAACTGTATACGTTTCTATAATAAACTCCCACAAGACGTTTTAGAAATGTCAATTAATAAATTCAAAGTCTTTGTTAAAAGAAAGTTGATAGAAAAATCGTATTATAAGTTGAAAGATTACTTAGGCGATAGAAACGCGTGGGAGTGAACGAACTGCTATAATTTGAATTGAAATATATTAAACTAATATGATATTGTAATGATGATGATAACAAAAAAACAAAATACCCGACTGAGTTTGTTGTAAGCTCTTCTCGGATCAGGGCGAGAAGGAACCCTAGTAACTTTAGATTTTAAGTCGTTCTGGAATATCATCATCAGACGTACATTAGAATTAGTGTGGAAAAAAAATATTATTTGACGATTCAAAAGTGCTGTAATATGTCTACTTGAATAAAGATATTTTGATTTTAATTTTGAAAATGCAATCTTACTCCATCAAGTATCCCACGCTTTTCACTCTGAATTAAATGATTCTGTTTATTACTTATGATTAAAAGTTATTTTCTAGTTTTTAGTTCAGTTTACTATAAAAGCGTGTTTTTTTTAAACTATTATTTATTTTTAAGAATGATTTAGTATTTTTCCACAAATGTAGTTAATGACAGTTCTGGTCTTGTTTATATAATTAAACCACCTTTAAAAATACTCTTTCGATAAAGTCTGTCATCTATTGGAGACGGCAGAGCGCAAACTAGCTATGTCACTTTCACTCCCTCATAGAGGATCGATTAAAAGAATATATTAATCCTGGCGGCCCTAACAAGGATAATGGGAAATTTTTAACAAATTATTGCATTCATTGGAAATTAATACGTATGCAAAGTTACAAATTAATTAGACTTCTGGAGATAGCTAAAAATCGCGCTCAAAGATCACGTTACATTGATACATACAAGCCAAGCTAATAAAGCGTTTTAAAAACCTTTTTTGAAATGCAATTGGACGGAGATGTAATAAGTTACTTAAGCAGCACAATTCCATTGATTTCCCAAGAGTGAAATAATGGAACTGCAGGTCAATGTAGGTAATTAAAATTTGAATTGCATTTCATAATCAGCGTTTTTTTTTATAAATTTAAAACAAATGACAGTTGCACGTAATATATAAAGCTATTTTTATCAATCTAAACTAATACTATAACGAGGAAACATTTGTGTTTTTGCATGTATGTTTGTAATGTTTTCACACAAAAACTACTAGAACAATTCCAAAATTTTTTTCACCATTAGAAAGCTACGTTTTTGTTGTGTGACATAAGATGTAAAACTTTCTCAAAAAAATTGGGTACCCTAATAAAAATGTATGTGAATAAATTAACCACAAAAAATCTGTCATCGCGTGCGCTGGGGAAACTATTGATGATAGAAAAAAGTATGTTCTACAATATTATAAAACTTCTTTATATCTACATGCCACTATATCTAATTTTTTACATTTTAAATTTAATAAAATTGCCTACAATGTATGTAACAGCCGATTAACGACCCACTGCTGGGCACGGCCCTCCTCACTCACAGGAGAGAGGGTTTTTAGAGCATTGATCCACCACGCTGCTCCACTGCGGATTGGCGGAGAGGGAGAGAGAGATCAGGTGCAGGACCGACAGCTTAATGTGCTCTCCGAAGCACGGGGGTGGGTCACAGCGCCAACTTCCCAACTTCGGGCAAATATTGAGTAAATTTTAATAGAAAACTCAATATTATATCTTGAATTGGCCCGACCCGGGGCTCGAACCCAGGACCTCATGTTTGTAGTCGAACATGCTAACCACTAGACCAATGAGGCAGTTGCCAACAATAATCAAACAATATTATTCATACCTCTGTATTTTTCCTTATCCTATTAAAGAACGTTGCAATACCTGTAAAATACTTTTTAAATTATTAAAATCGGACATTCCAGTCAAAAGATATGATTAATATAAAAATGTCAATCTAAAGACAATAATGTTATGATGTAATGTAGTAGTGAAACCGCGGCGAATCGCTAGTTATTTTATAAGTTTCATACCACCTTGAAAACAATAAATAAATATGTTTAATGATAATTGAAGCATGTTTCAATTTTAGTAAGCAATGTGGTCAAAACTTAATATTGTATTCGCGGTCAGAAAGTGTTCTTTGCCTGTCTCAATAGTATTGTTATAAATTTAATTAGATTTCTTAACGACTTTTAAAACGAATGGGACGAATATCAAATGGTTAACAGGCAGGAATAGTTTCTGAGAGCTAAATTGTTGTTTTATTATATATATATTTTGTTTAGCTATATTCCAAGCATATGTAATGTAAGGCAGTGCAAGCAGGAGTGTTGGTGCCAACACTTATGTATGGTAGTGAAAGTTGGGTGCGGCAGAAGAATCACATAAGTAAAATAAATGCAGTAAAGATGAGAGCGTTGAGAAGTATGAGTGGAGTAAAACTGAGTGACAGAGTAAGAAATATCACACGATATGAGAACGTTGTGGTATAAAAGAAGACGTAGTGACTAAAATCGAGAAAGGTATGGTTTGGGAATCTAGAGAGAATGAGTGAAAGGAGACTGACAAAAAGGATTTATGAGTCAAGAGTAAATGCGAAAGTTGGAAGGGGAAGACCAAGGCGAATGCTCATGGACCAAATCCAGAACATTTTAAATAAGGGCCAGGTCAAGAGTACTCTAAACCGACGAACTTGTATGAAAGGTTTGACGAGAATGAAAGAAACGAAGGAGATATGCAAAGATCGTGGCAAGTGGAAGGACGTGGTCTCTGCCTACCCCTATGGGAATGAGGTGTGATGCTATGTATGTATGTAGGTAATCACCTTTGTAACCTTGCTTGGACTTCTACAAATAAATCTGTCCAGTTTTCTCGAGTTTAAGCCAGACTAGCGAACATCAATTGATTTTTAAATATATAGATGTAAGCAAAATATGAAAAACCGTACTATAATTTAAAGGATTATCATAAAAAAGCGTGAGAGTATTCTGGGTTCTTCCCAGGACAGGAAACAAAGGAAACCCTTGTAACTTAAGATGTTAAATAAGATGACAACGATATTTTACGTTTTCAAGAGAGTTGTATACGCCTGCTTGAATAAATTTATGAATTTGTATCATAATGTATAAGGATTAATTACTGAGAGTAATTTTAGGTAACGAATAAAACTTCAGAATACGTAAGAGCACGATAACACCTAAATTATAAAGTTAATTTATCCGGGAACACTAAAAATGGTTTTCTCCGCACGGAGCCCTCCACGCCGGACTCGGATAAGATAAAGCTGAATTTTTATTCCAATCTCTGGGGGTATTAAAATACCAGGCAATTAGGTTAACGAAGAGTAATAGCTTATTTGTGACTCTTTTAAATTTTAACTTGAATAAGTGCAACGCAATCTAAATTGTAATGCAGCTTAAACATGTTACGGAGTTTTTATTGTCCCTGTGCAATACGTTTTCCTAGCGTACAATGTTTCAAAAGAATTGTGAAATGTTTTTCCGGTATAAAACACGAGGAGACCTGATATTTCTAATGCTCTATGGGATTCCTTACAAGTAAATCTCATCCATTGTAACAATGTTTATTAAAGAAATGCATTTAACTGAAACTTATACTAACATTGACAAATACATATTTATACTAGGTAATGAAACTAATCTGCATCAAATCTTTAATCTAAACTGTTTTTAAATCCAACTGAATACACTTAAAAAGCCATGGAAATGTGTCCAACTCTTTAAAACAGTTCAGTCACTTTCCCAGATACAGAAGAATTTACGTCTATAAATGGAGACTAGCTGTGCCCCACGGTGTATCCTGCATTATTCCCGATCATGTTAAAATATGGGAAAATCCGGTATAAATTGTCGTTGTTAACCACGGATCGGCAATCTTTTCTTACAGAAGGGCCACAAATGTTATGAAGATATTGGTGTGTGATACAAATGTTATTACAATATTGGTGCGTGACACAAACGTTATAAAAATACTCGTATTGGTGCGTGACACAAATGTTATAAAGATATTGGTGTGGGCCACAAATGCTATGAAGATATCGGTGTGTGACACAAACATTATAAAGATATTGGTGCAGGCAACAAATGTGTGAAAATATTGTTGTGTGACACAAATGTTATAAAAATATTGGTGCAGGTCAGAAATGTTATAAAAATATTGGTGTCCGACATACACAAAAAATCAAAGCGTTTAGGAGGACTTTAGTCATAAATACACGCAGGGATATTCTATTTACATAAAATAATTATATAAACTCACACTCACACGATTTATGAAATTTCCTGTTCCCAAAATATACATGGAATAAAAGTAGCATACATTACTTCTTAAAACATCATCAAGTCCTGCTACACTGGGTATGATTTCTTTGCACCAGAAACAAACAAATTAACAGGCTAAAACATAGATTTTTACTAGAAATGTGTATATTACGAACAGACACTTCAAATTTATTTACATGTTTAGGCAAAAAGCTGTGTAACAATTGACAAGCTCACTAAATAAGCAAATACGTTCGGTCGAAATACTATTAAGGATTCAAGAAACGACGGTTTTATGTTGTCCTTAAAAAAGTAAACAGGGATAAATCCTCAAATAGAGTATACGCCGCACCTTCATTGGCTATAAAAATGGAGTGACTTCACAAAGTTGCTGGGTGAATGTGAAAATACCGCGAATAAAATGAGGCTAAGAAAACCTACCACCTACCTATCTACTAACTATAGTACTAACGTGTGTAATCATTAAGTACGTCGAGTTAATTTATTAAGATTACATAGAATATAATTTTAATCTCGTAAATTCATTTATGAAATGGTGCCCAAACGCATTTACTTGTGCACTGCACCTATCATTCTAAAAACCCCCTCTCGTATGAGTGAGGTGGCCTGTGCCCAGCTGGGGGAAGTTAATGGGTTGTAATACTTATATACATACATACAGAGCATCAGGCCTAATTTCCATAGGGGTAAGCTGAGATCACGTCCTTCCACTTGCCACAAGCCTTGAACATCTCATTCGATTCTTTCATTTAGATTTTTTAGATTAGTTTAGATTACTCTTGACCTGGCTCTTATTTAAAACGTCCTGGATTAGGTCCAGAAACGCTCGTGTTAGTCTTATCCTTCCAACTTTCCCATTCACTCATAAATCCTTTTTGGTTAGTCTTCTTTCATTCATTCTTTCTGCTTTCCCAAACCATCTAAGCATACCTTTCTTAATTTTAGTCACTACACCACTTTTATACTACAACAATATTTATATAAAATTCTAGAATTCACCTGAAGAAGATAAAGAAGATATTACAAATGAAATCGGTCCAACTGCTTAGGATGAGTTCAGTTACAAACACGCACATAAGTATTATATATGTCGGATAATAAGACAGAAAGAGCACAAAGCATAGGGGCGTAGGTTTCTCCGCCGGCATCGTCATTACTGGCATTGGTGGGTAATGTTGGTGCAATCAAACACTTTATTAATTAACTCAGATTATAATGTCCAGTCACAAAATGTTCCCGATAACAATTTACATAAACTCATTTATAATAATAGCCAGGGACGCGACAGTTTCATCAGTCGACCGCTCTGGCGGACCTTCACCCGAGAACTCGAGAGACGCGCGCTGGATTGTCACTATCGACTCTGCCCCACGCCGATAGACAGAAGGCGCCAGAAATCTTTATATATAGTAAAGTAAGTAAGTGTGTGTGTAGTATATAAGACTCTTCGATAAAAAAGAAATCATTTACAATTTTATATACTTACCTGCAATATTAGCCAATTATAAAATTGTCTCTTGAATCTGAGATATGACTAGACTAGAGACTAGACTAATCTAGATTAGGGACACTCTAAATGAAAAAAATATTTATCGCCTCGCTTGTTCCAAAAACATTTTTTTTACAAGTTACATGTCAAAATAAAGAAAAATATAATTAGCAATCTATCCGACGCAATGACGACTGCTTTGAGACAATTTTCCCGCTGGTCAAATGACGCTAAAGTTGCTCTTGGGAATTATATGTTTATGAAAACTACCAAATGTCATGATTTTTATATAAGCTAATAATTAAACTATACAATGTTATCTTATGTTTATCTATCTTAAATTAAGACCCTAGCGGTATATTACGCTAAAAAGACGTACTATCTTAAAACTTACCTCAAGGGTTTTCATTGTAATTCACACCTCATATAAAATCAAAACCAGAAATAATCCCTTATAAACACTCACAATTTATGAAATACCACAAAAAACTTAACGACCTTCGACGCGACACACGCATCGTGAGTAACGATCACTTTGCAACGGATTTATTTTCGTTTTTTCTATTGTCTGGTGTTACCTCTACTCAGAGAGTGCGATGCAGAGGCATGGACGATCCGAGCAACAGAGAGGAAAAAGATAGATGCAATCGAAATGTGGTGCTGGAGAAGAATGTTGCGTATACCATGAACCGCGAAGAGGACGAAAAGTATATCTTGGAGCAGCTCCATATTGACACCAGACTCTCGACTAAGTGCTTCCAATATTCTTGGCTACTTTGGTCACATTGCCCGACGCCAGCCCAATAACTTAGACAAATTAATAGTTACTGGTAAGGTAGAGGGCAAAAGACCACACGGCCGATCACCTAGCCGCTGGTCCGACCAAGTAAAGGCATTTGCAGGTCTTCCATTTGCTGCGGCCATAAGGAAAGCCGAGGTCCGAACAGGCTTCAAAGCACTGGTGAAAAAACTGACGCAGGCACCAAAATACGGACACGATCTTCAAACTTGACTCATATTTTCTTACCGAGTTACCAGTTACCGAGAAGCGAAATAGATAATACACATTATGACTTAAAAAGGAAGAGATGCTTATAATACTGATTGCTTAGTTGAGACAGGACTGTCGTATCATGTCAAGTAGGAGTTATATTTACTTAAGTAAACATGAATATTAGGATTTTAATACATTAGTGACTTCCCCATGACCGTTTACCATTACGATATAAATAACAAGTTAGTTTTTCATTGCAAAGAGCTTGTTGTCCTTACTCAGTCTCTAGAATATCTGTGTAACAAATTTCATTAAAAGCAGTACTTTTGAAGTGAAAACGCGAAAAACCGAGTTACTGTCGAATTTATAATATTAGTAAGGATAGTGATTGTTATTTTACAACCTTGATGGTAAATATTTTGCAAACTTCAAATGTTTTATTGAAGTGAAATTTCTTTAGGGGCTTGAGGGGAACATTAACGGATGAAAGCGTCACGAATAAGTGCAGCGTTTTTTATGTTAATTCATTTGAAGGTTAGCTAGTTTTAATACTCACAAATAACATGTGACATTTTAATTTGCCCTTCGTCATTTCATAGTTTAATATTTTTCATAAAATATATAAATAAAAATATTTCATAAAATCTCTTTTCTAAATTTGAAATTCAAAAACAAAATTTAATTAATGATTTCTAATATTGAAAAAATCTTGTGGCATTTTTATTTACAATACGTCATTTGAGATTTCAATAGATTACTTGTATTAATTTTCGACACTTTTATTATATTAATGACTTTCAAATGAATTCAATTCATAAATCTAAAGTTTTAGACTTGTAAAAAATATCGACAAGAATTAAAAATTACTTTGTCATATGTAATTTGTACCCACGTGTCAGAAATACAAAGAAATTGAGCAATAATCAGTAATAATAATCATAATAATTAATAAATTAATAATTTGTTCATAAGTAACTATTCTTTTTTTAATTATTAAATATTAAATAGGTTTTCATAATAAAAGTCAATAACCAAACTAAAATATTCTTTACTTCCAGTAAACTCAAACTTTTTGTCAAAGGCTCTACCACCGGTTCGTAACGTAACCGACTACAGAGAAGAATCCGGCAAGAAACTATTGTCTTTTACTCTTTATGTATCCAGATTATATTTAATATAAATTACAATAAAATACATCATCAAAATCCATTAATTATCATTAAATATAAAAACACAATTATCATCATGACATAATAAAAAGACATCAGTTTTCATTTAAATACATACACTTAGCTTTCGCATGTCGCATTTTTACCAACACAACTAACTTAAAACACAATAACTGGTAGCTAACGTTGATTAAAAACTGAGCACTCAACTAACTTCCAGGAATATATATACCTTTCTTGCTAATGTAGCTATTACGGCAAAACACCAATGAGAGAGTTCGGCGCCAAATATATTTCTTAGTTATCTTATTAAGAAACTACCAATTTAAGTAATTCTAATCTCTTATGAAACATTACAACAATAATAATCCCAAAATGGGCATTATTTACAATGTTTACAAATTTACTAATAGGAACGACATTGTGATGGCCATTTTTTGCGAAGGCCATTCTCTCTAAGAATACGATTTAGTCAAATGACAAACTATATCCTTTATTTAAAATATTATTTTATTTCAAATATATATNATGTTTACAAATTTACTAATAGGAACGACATTGTGATGGCCATTTTTTGTGAAGGCCATTCTTTCTAAGAATACGATTTAGTCAAATGACGAACCATATTCTTTATTTAAAATATTATTTTATTTCAAATATATTTAATTATTTTATATATATATCGGGTTTTGGTCTTCCATCATTTAAATACACAACACAAACAACAACCACAGTCAATTTTCACAGAGATTATTTATTACTTTAAACTAAATTATCAATTATTTTTTTTATTAAATGACAATAACCAATAATTTATGGGTGCATGGCGTGCACCCAGACATCACTTCGAGTAAGAATACCCGCCAATCTAATGCAAGCCCTTTTATACTAGTTTCTGCGAATGGGGGTAGTTCGAATGTTGGTAGACGTTTGTTGTTAGCTCGCTGCAGACCTTGTTACAAACATTAAAAAACGTTGCCGCCGTCATACACTATCACACGCACCTTTAATTTTTTTATGTGTATCGATGCAACAGCATAAAATTAATTTTCAAAAATAACGATATTTGCATCCCTTTTTTCGCCTGTCTTTTCTTAGATTCTAGACTAACCGTGTAATAAATTTCATTTAAATCAGTTCAGTAGTTTTGGCTTGAACACGCGACAAAGTTACTTTCGCATTTATATTATTAGTGAGAAATCGAAACATTTTCACGTGATATTTAAATATATGATTACGTAGCCTAGTTTGTTGAAAAGAAGGACTTAACTGTATTCAGTATTTGTGCTAAAAATTTCAACTGAAGAGACGGCAGTGCCAAGGATAGCATCCGTGTATCTCATAACTCGACGTTCATATTCCACGGTCGTACATTTTAAATTTCAAATATGTCCTGAGCACCAAAATTTTTCAGAATGCTATAAAATTCACATGTATATGATATGATGAAAGATAGAATATTTCTAAAAATTCCTGGCAACGTTTAAGGAAAATAAAATTATGTACGAGGTAAAAGAATAGCTTATAATGAACTTAGATTAAGTAAAAGTAAATAAGTAACAGCCCATTAACGTCCCACTGCTAGTCACAAGCCTCCTCACTCCGAGGAGCGAGGTTTTTAAGAGTATAGACCCACCACGCTGCTCCACTGTGGATTGGCAGGCATAGTACACAAGTGCATTCTCCATTCCTTCACTCTCAAAGTCCGACACGATCGGCGAGAGATCAGGCGCAGGACCGACGGCTTAACGTGCTCTTCCGAGGCACGGGGGTGGATCACACCGCCAACTTCCCAACTTCGGGCAGATATTGAGAAAATCTTAATAGAAAACTCCATATTGATTTTTGAATTGACCCGACCCAGAACTCGAACCCAGGACCTCATGTCTGTAGTCGAACATGCTGACCACTAGACCAATGAGGCAGTCTGTACTGAGATTACTGAAAGGTTAAATAAAATGCACGCTTATGTATATATAAAACGATCAATATTTCTACTTTTGTCCGTTATAGACTTTGAAACCATATGATGATGATGAAATTGATTTCATTAAAAAGGCAGTAATACTAAAATAGTCTAAAGTACTAAAACAATGCGTCTTATCAAACAAAAGCCTTATATAAATAGGTAGACCTTGGTAGGAATATTCCTTTTGCCGAGTAGAGGTCAGCTGAAAAAAGATGTTACGAAATTCCGCCGGCAAGGGGGGTTACGGGGGTGTTATACGTATGTTTCTTATTTGTAAAACACTTTGCCTAAATTAATGAAAATGCTACCCAAATAATATTCCACGCCAACGAAGTTGCGGGTTCAGCTAGTATATAATATGAGAAACAATTATTTCTTCTTCAACAAATCAACTAAATAGCTAGTCTCTTTTAGAAGTTTATAAAATAATGTGTTGTTTTAAAATGTTTCTTTTCTATTGCCTGTGATAGAATACGATGAAGTCAAATGACAAACCGTATCCTTTTATTTTAAATATACTATCAAGATGATAGTTTTCTTAATAGTTACAATAAAAACAATTTAAGTGATTTTAATCATTTGTGAAACATTACAATTATTTTAATATATCATTAAGATTAATTCCACTGATTTGCCTTTAAAATAAAATAAATACGTTATGTAACTTGGCTTTCAGCTTTTATTAAAAACAACCGACCGAAACAGAAAATACATTCATAGCATCACACCTCATTCCCATAGGGGTAGGCAGAGACAACATCCTTCCACTTGCCACGATCCTTGCATATCTCCTTCGCTTCTTTCATTCTCGTTAAACCTTTCTTTATGTTAACGAAAATAAATCTACAATCCGACATTGTTAATATATGATAAAAACATGAAACAGGCCATCAGTTCCTTACAAAAGTAATATTTCATCAACAATAAAGTTGCTAACTTTACTACAAAGAAAAATAAGTTAAATACATTAACTATAAAGTAAATAACATTCACTTTGTCCTCCTCGCGTAGTTTAAATGAAAGTTCGACTTCCTCTTATACCCAGTCTAGTAGTAAAGTACTTACATTAGTCTGCTTAGCGTAAAATATTGGAGTGACTCTGAAGTTCACTTTATAGTGGAATTTTCCTTGCCTCTTTTATTCAAGTTTTATATCTTTAGTCTTGCCTCATTTATTTCCTTGACTCACTTTTATTTATAAAACGCAATTACGTTTTCCTATTGCTTTATTTTTTATTCGTCTGACAACTATGTTAATAGTTGCAAGAAATAACTTTATTTTCTTCAAGTAGACTTTTAAAACACTTCTGAATCGTCAAATATCATATTCATGCAGTATCGCATGTACCAAATTTAAAGTTAAGAGGGTTCTTTTGCGCTCTATCCTGAGAAATATCCACAACAAACTCATTATACACATCTATACCGTCCAACATACAGTGGAGCCATCGTAATGGGTCTATGCAAATTAAAATTCCACGTGTTATTAAATATTAAAACTACCTAACCTTCAAACGAATTAGCATAAAAAACGTGGCACTTCTTCGTGACGCTTATCACGCGTTTCATGCGAAAATAAAATACCTTCATGCGCCTAAAGAAGTTTCACTTCAAAAGATATCCGGCATTTGAAGCTAGTTAATTATATAAACCAGCCTTAAAGCCTAGATTAAACAAATTACACAAACTTTACATAGAACTGTTAAAGTCGGTAGTTGATCCGGCTCTGAAATTCCCAATTTGAGGCTAATCCGTATCTAATAGATCATGAATCTAGGTATTATTTGCATCTTAAGCTTGATTAAAATTACGAATATATCTCATAATGTTGCCTCAAGAAAATCATAAGATTATTAACAGTAAGTTTATTGAATTATCTGTTTTTATTAAAACAATTGTGTTTAAAAATTAAATATCTTTAAAAGGTATTGGGCAAGTTAATCGAGACTCATTGGTCTTGTTTATTCTTGTTTGAGGGAATGTGGGACTCACTGAAAGATCAGAATACCAACTAAAACCCAGCAGAAACCTAGACATCCTTGATTTGAGAACAAGAGTTATGCATACACAATCCACTCTGGTACCCCGGATGTAGCCGCCTCATCTCAATAGTTTATGCAGGGGGGAGGAGATGCGCAAATTTATGCATCCTGCTTCCCCGACATAACAGATTCGCAGAAGAGGAAGCGACTGCCCTCCGAGGCTCATTGGTCTACTAGTTAGTACGTTCGGCTACAGGACAGTTTCCCAAAGTAGGCGATAATGCCCCTTAGGGGGTGTTTAAAACCTAGAGGGGGACGTTAAGGGACCCAGAAAAAATAGAAGGCGTTGATGTGGGATAGGTGGGCGATGTGTAATTTGTAATTTCATTTACTATATACAGTACTAGCTGAACCCACGACTTCGTATGCGTGGAATGTTTTTTGGGTAGCATTTTCATAAATTTCGGCAAAATGTTTTACAAATAAGAAACATACCCGCAATCCCCCTGGGTGGAACTTCGTAAAATCTGTTCTTAGCTGACCTCTACTCGGCAAAAGGCATCCTACCAAATTTCAAGTCTCTACGCCATATGGTTCCAGAGATATCGTGATGAGTCAATAGATACCTGGATATCTCTTAAATATATAGAGATTTTAAATTTCACTAAAATTAAAACCCACCTCCTACACAATGGCGAATAAATAGTTTTCGTAGGTTTCGTAGAATAGCCCGCACACCGTACGCAATGAAGTTGTAATAAGTCTCTGCAGATAAAGGGACACGATCGATGGTAGTTAAAAAATTAGAGCAATTTTACCTTAATTACATTGCACCAGAAATTATTTTAAAAATTAGGAAAGAAACTAGCATGCAGAGTTCTTTCTTGTTTTTAATATAAGTGCGTATTACAATATTAACCTAGCATTTTATAAGAAATGACTGATGGAATAATCATCATTTCTACATAAAATAATAAATATTGTATCTAGTTTAGAATGTAAGTTTAAACATCAGTAACTAATATAAATAAATTAATTAAAGTCATGAAATTAAAAACTTAAACACCATTTAAGTTTTTTTTTTTTGGGGGTAGAAAAATATTTCATTTTCAAAGGGGGCGGTAAAAGAAATAAGTTTGATAATCCCTGGGCTACAGACAAGTTCGGCTGCAGACATGAGATATTGAGAGTTCTATTGAGATTTTCTAAATATTTGGCCGAAGTTGAAAAGTTGACGGTGTGATCCACCCCCGTGCCTCGGAGAGCACGGTAAGCCGTCGGTCCTGCGCCTGATCTCTCTCCGGATTGCCGTCACATCGGACTATGAGCGTGAAGGAATAGAGATCTCTCCTATGAGTGAGAAAGCCTGTGCTCAGCAGTATTAACTCGTATTGTTTGATGTTTGAGTTCATCATTGGGAGGTGGGGTCAAATGAATGAGGTTAGGTTTTTAATTGCTGACTATAAACTCACCTGACGGTAAGTGATGATACAGTCTAAAATGGAAGCACTCTAATCTGGTAAGAGGTGATATATATCTTATGGTTTCTACACAGCATCGTACCAGAACACAAATCTGTTTGTTTGGCGTCTTTGCTTTGATCGGTCCTGAGGCATCTGCAAACAAAGCGAGTACTCACACCATTCACTCACAGTTATATGTTAAAATGGCTAATAACCGCTGGCCTCCAAGGAATTTAGCCTTGTGATCAGGCTAGACACAAACAAATTAGAAAATTTAATTTCCTAAATTTGTCCTATGATAGTATAAAAAAAATATCCAACTGAGTTCGTTGTGGGCTCTTCTAAGGACAGGACACGAATGAACCCTCGTAACTTAAGATTTTAAGTCGTGTCGGAAAAAAATGTATTATATTTGACGATTCAAAAGCCCTACTTGAATAAAGATATTTTGACCTTGACTTTGAATTTAGGACCTCTGCTACCAAAGCGAGTACTCTAGGTGATCGAAGCCGGCGAGGTTTTACAATAAAATAGATTTCCCAAAAACATCCCTCCTATTTTATTATTGTCTGATTGACGTGAAGGATGGCTATTGAGGTCGTGTTCCAATTCCCTCGTCTGATCCACAGACAAGGTAAATAACATGGATGTTGCCAATAACCCTGATCCGCTCCGGACAGGACCCATTAAGTGACTGTCACTATATCAGACACAGCGCCCATTTGAGTGGGTTGTAATATTTATTTAGTAATATGGCCCTCGTCACAAATAATAAAATTAGGTCACAAACAAGTGTACACTTCTATTTTTTGCGATAGCTTGTTCGTATAGTTATCTATACCGTGTAAATATGAGAAAACCCGTTCTAAGTAAGAATGGACATCATAAAAGAAATGTGTGTGCCAATTTACAAGTGAATTGGGCCCATTGTTTTAGAGATTTCGAAATGAGTACGAAAGTAGTCCTATTTCGCTATCAAATTCAATTTCAAATATAAAATGTGTTTATTCAAATAAACTTATACAGTGCTTTTGAATCGCCAAATATAGTTTTCATATTATGTCCAATTTACAACTAATCTATATCTCGGAGTGCAATAGTCTGTGGAACGCTGGCGCCATCTGTCTATCGGCGTGGGGCAGAGTCAATAAACGGCAGTCCAGCGCGCGTCTCTCGGTAGTTCTCGGGTTGCGGCCCGCCGGTGCGGTCTACTTTTGAAACTATCGCGTTCCTAGCTATAATTGTTAATGAGTTTGTGTAAAGTTAATTAATAATGTGTTTGATTGCACCAACATTACCCACGAACACCCACAGTATGGAAATTATGGATGCCGACGACGTCGGTGGAGAACCATACGCCCCTATGCTTTATGCTCTTCCTTCTCTCTTATCGTCTGACATATATATTAGAATTTAAAGTAATGAAATTCCTATTCAACCCTGTTCAGGAAAAAAACCCACAATATAGTTATTTATTCACTCCTATGCTTTTATATCGTCAATGTAATCTTTCACATATAATACTATTATTCAGGAAGCTTTTCTTTTATAATGTGTTTCATTAATTTATTAAGTAGAATCTCTAAAATATATTCTAGGACTTTTTATAGAAACTGATACAGTTACCCTTACACGAATTGTTAATTTTATGTACGAGTATAATATTGTATTGTATGTATATGTCGGAGAATAAGAGAGAGAGAAGAAGCATGGGCATGGGGTTCTTCCCCAACATCATCGTTAATATGGATCACATCCATACTGTGTGGGCGTTGGTGGGTAATGTTGGTGCAATCAAGCAGTTTATTAATTAACTCAGATTATAATGTTCAATCACTTAATGTTCCCGGTATCAATTTACACAAACTCATTAATAATAATAGCCAGGGACGCGACAGTTTCATCAGTCGACCGCTCTGGCGGACTATCCCACTAGTCCGCCGTTGGCTCACGACGTATGACTCTATCCCACGCCATAGACAGATGGCGCCTGCGTTTCACAGATTACTGCACTCAGACATTTATTACTTTTTCATCTATTTGTCTATTGTAATAGTTATTCCATTACTTCTGCTTGTATTCCGGTTTATTTAAATAATAATAATAACACGCCAAAAACTTCTTGCATTGTTAATAAGTGTAACATAATCAATTAACAAAATTAACTCATCATTACAGAGTGCATTAACAGATTAGTCTCGGCATTGTGAAGCTGATTTGCCTTTGACTCAATATTCATTAACTAATTTAACAAGCCTAGATCAATTTAATTAATATAAGTCCCATCAGACGCCCAACCCATCAAAGATTGCCGCTTAATTGATTAATCAATTTCCGAATTTTAAATAGGCTATTTGACAGCGTGGCCAGCCTCTAAAATCATTTTTATAGAGAATAACTTTAAGAAATTATTAAAAGCATGTATTTATTAAGTTTAAGTTATTGTAATGCATTTTACATAAAATTAGTTATTAATTTATTTTATATATATATTTTTTTATTTTTATTTTTTTTTTATTGTGATAATTTTTAAATTTTTAGCTGCGTAGAACCTTTATGCAGGTGTTTGGCGTCCGAACTCTTAGAACCATCTCTCTTAAGCTAAAGTAAATTAAAGCACAGCCCATGTACGCAATTTTTTTTTGTTATTGTCTCGTTATTTCATTATTTATTCCATTACATAGCTTTAGATTTTTCTTTTTTATTGTTTACTTTTAAAATGTTTTACTGTTATTGGCAGCATACGTATTTAGGTGCGAACTGAAAAGCAGCTTCGAGCTGAGTTTTTCGCCTTTTCGCAGAAATGTTATAAATATTATATAATAAGTTTTTGTCCTACAACACATTGTTTTTTTTTTTTGCGAATAAAGATCTTTATTATTATTATTATTATTATTATTTAAATTGGTCTTCGAATCTAATTTGAGATGAAAAGTCTTTAAAATCACGTCTATGGGAACCAATTCAAAAAAGTGAAGAATAACAAAATCATAGGAATTAAGTGTTATAGCTACAAATCTATAACTTCCATCAAAAATTCAATTACTCCATTGGATAGCTAAAATATCAAACAGTTTATTATGCTAAGTAAGGACTGTAACACATAGCGCGCGGCGGAGGGGGATGCCCGCAATTTTGAAGCACGTACAACAAACGGCAGTGTATTAAAATATTCTTTATTCAAGTAGGCTCAAAAATCACTATTGAATCGTCAGTAGTCTGTCCGTTGGTAACAAACCTACCACCGGTTCGGAAAGTTGATTCCACTGAGAAGAAACCAGCAAGAAACTCAACGGTTACTCCTTTAAACACAGTTTTTGTAGGTTACAATGTATTTAACTTTCATATGCAACTGGAATCAAGTCCAAACATCTTTGTCACTTAACTAATCCTCAATATAATAATATGCTTTTTGTAATAGGAGGTTTTTAATATATTTTTTAAAAGTATTTGGAGGCAAACTCAGAAGTGAATCGTGAACCTTATTAAAAATGCGTATGTTCAACCCGACAAATAATTTCTGAACCTTCTTCACTCTAAAATATGGCATTACAAGTTTATTTATTTCTTGTGGACTGCCTCATTGGTCTAGTGGTTAGCATGTTCGACTACAGACATGAGGTCCTGGGTTCGAGTCCCGGGTCGGGCCAGTTCGAAATCGATATTGAGTTTTCTATTAAGATTTTCTCAATATTTGCCCGAAGTTGGGAAGTTGGCGGTGTGATTCACCCCCGTGCCTCGGAGAGCACGTTAAGCCGTCGGTCCTGCGCCTGATCTCTCTCTCCGGTCGTGTCGGATTGCCGTCATGTCGGACTATGAGAGTGAAGGAATAGAGAGTGCACTTGTGTACTATGCCTGCCAATCCGCAGTGGAGCAGCGTGGTGGGTCTATGCTCTAAAAACCCTTTCTCATATGAGCGAGGAGGCCTGTGCCCAGCAGTGGGATGTTAATGGGCTGCTACTTACTTACTTTACTTTTACTTTATTTCTTGTATTAAAATTGTGTGTTACGGTCCTTTTGCTGCATAAATGAATATTATCACGGTTATATAAAGTGTTATTCAATACAATATATTTCACGGTACTGTGAGAATTTGTATTTCTTTGAATTTTTCTCTTAAGGAAGCATAACATAGCCATACTTTATATTTTTCATTAGGATAAAACAACCCTATCTAATTCTTTTCAGTCTGATACATGAAATTCGCTTACAAAGCAATAATATCAGTTAAAGCTAATCCAAACGTATTTAATTTACATGACAGGAGGCTGTCATATCCACGGTATTACCCTTTTTTTTTAATTAAAAACACAAGTTACCACAAAGTTGTAAGAACATCATATGTGCATTAAAATAAG
This sequence comes from Elymnias hypermnestra, assembly GCA_015832385.1. Taxonomy (NCBI): domain Eukaryota; kingdom Metazoa; phylum Arthropoda; class Insecta; order Lepidoptera; family Nymphalidae; genus Elymnias; species Elymnias hypermnestra. The sequence continues at coordinate 816,286 of JACTOM010000049.1, read as the reverse complement.
GTGAGTCATTATATTCGTCGCCCTCGTATTAATCCATCAGAATGAGATGTAGCCTTAAGCTGAAGGATATCACGTCCTAAATTTGCCAGAACTTGTTAAGACTTGTTTCGAGGCCTTCATTCATTACGATTGATTAGTGTGACTATTGATTCAACGTAACCTTTGGGAGTTTAGGGATTATACGGGATCAATCTATAACTTTTAGATTACATTAGCAAGTCATTGACTTACTATGGAAGTTTTCATAACCGACGTTTTACGAAAATTAGTGGAGCTAACAGAAAATGTTAACCTTTTATTGTAATATTATAAATATATGTATATTGATTTGGATCTGAAAGTATGTAATTCTTCCAAAATTTATTTAAAATGTTTAATTTGTTTCTATCAAAATATATATCAAGCTACATTAATTATTTCAAAAAAATTAAAAGTGCGTGTGAAAGTATATATAAAATAATTATATATATTTCAAATGAAATAATATTTTAAATTAAGGATACGGTTCGTCATTTGACTAAATCGTATTCTTAGAACGAATGGCCTTCACAATGTCGTTCCCATTGGTGAATTTGTAAACATTTAAAATGATGCCAATTTGGGATATTATTGTTGTAATATTTAATTAACGATTAGAATTACTTGAATAATATTAATTGTATCTTAATAAATAAGATAATTAAGAAATGTATTTGGCGCCAAACATGGTCATTGCCTCAATAGGGAAAAATATCGTAGAATTTAGTTGAATTTTCAGTTTTTTAATCAACGTTAGCTATGAGTTATTGTATTTTATGTTAGTTGTGTGGGTAAAAGGGTTGCTCTGCGATACAAAGCTAAATGTATTTCTTTAAATTAAAACTGATGTCTTTTTATTATGTCATAATGATAATTGTGCTATTTGTTTTTATTTTAATCATAATGCTTGTTGATGATGTATATTATTGTAATTTATATTAAATATAACATGGACAAAAAAAGAGTAATAGACTATAGAGTTTCTTGCCGGATTCTTCTCTGTAGTCGGTTAAGTTCCGAACCAGTAGAGCCTTGGACAAAAAAGTTTAATTTACTGGAAGTAAGGAATATTTTAGTTTGGTTATTGGCTTTTTTTATCAAATCCCATTTAATATCATACGGTCCTATATAGTAAAATTATGAACATATTATTAATTTACTAATTATTATGATTATTATTACAGATTAAATAACTTTATTTCAGACACGTGCGCACAAAGTACACATGTCAAAAGTGAAACTTCTTTAGTAAACTAATTTTTAAAAATACCCGACTGAGTTTGTTGTGGGCTCTTCTCAGATCAGGGCACGAAGGAACCCTCGTAACTTTAGATTTTAAGTCGTTCTTGCGTATCATCATCAGATGTACATTAGAATTAGAGTGTGGAAAAGAAAAAAATATTATATGACGATTCAAAAGTGCTGTAATATGCCTACTTAAATAAAGATATTTTGATTTGATTTGATATACTATAAAAAGTGTATTTTATTTAAAATGACACATATCTGAATAGCATTAAGTAGTTAATTTAATTATAAAAGCGATGCATTTGTATTAACAATATAATGAAAAACTATAATCTTTAATAAATAAAATTAGAGTAACTGTGAGTAATATCAAATAAACAGCTTTACACTAAATGCATATGATATGATGGTATTTTAACTTGTCCGTTTGTTTTGGCTGTTTTCTGACACCACTTCTCGAGAATTATTAGCTAATATTACAAGGAGGTAACCTAGGCTATTTTTATTTATACAAATATTAACAGTTCGTGCGTCCAAAGTACACATGTCAGAAGTGAAACTTCTGTAATGTTTATACAAATCTACAAATTTAGATTTCCGATACTTAGAAGGAGGGAAAAAGGAAGATATGTTAGGAATGTAATTAATTTAATTGTCATTAAAATATTAAGTCTCGAAAATTAATACAAATAATTTATTGAAACCCTAAACGACGAATTTTAAATAAAATTGCCACTTTTTTGTCAATATTAGAAATTATTAATTTATTTTTGTTTTTTAAATTTGTAATTGAAATATTTTTATTTCATATTTTATGAAAAATAGTATCTATATCAAATTATTGAATGACGAGTGGCATATTAAAATGCCACATGTTATTTGTAAATATTAAAACTACCTAACCTTCAAACTGCACATCTTCGTGACGCTAATCACGCGTTTCATCCGTAAAAGTTTTACCCTCATATGCCTAAAGAAGTTTCACTTCAAAAATACTTACTTATTTTGTATTTAGCGTTATAATTTTTAATTATATAGGGGGAATGTGGGTTTCTATAACAAAGTCCCAGGAGACGTTCTAAAGATGTCAATTAATATATTAAAATCGTTTGTTAAAAGAAATTTAAAAATCTTACTATAATTTTTAAATTCGTTATGGTACTGCTATCACCGACGTTTATGTTATAGTTTAAACTTTTAAATATAGTTTTATAGAACTCTATTTAAAAGAGTAACTCATAACTTTCATGCTGGTTTGTTATTGGGGGAATAAAGTTTTCTAACCGTTGGTAGATTTGTTACCAACGGACAGATTACTGACGATTCAAAAGTGTTTTTTGAGAATTAAGAATATTTTGACTTTGAAGTTCGAATTTCGCATAAAATTTTCCTAAAACTTTCCAGGCCAGTGTTAAATATAAAGCGTTATACGGAACTCCCTTATGACAAACGGTACCACGTCCGGTCGGGCGTCATATTATACTGTTTTAAATAAAATTTTAAACGTTTATACACTACGGTTCAGAGGATAAGAGTATATTTATCATATACTAGCTGTTCCCCTTGGTGTTACCCACGTAGTTATTAATATCGTGGAAATATTGGCTATTTATACGGTAATAAGAAAAAAAATGCTTGCATACAAAGTACACATGTCAGAAGTGAAACTTCTGAATTAATTAATAAAGTGATTGCACCAACATTACCCACGAACGCCACAGAATAAGAAATTAAATAGTGGATCTAATTAATAACGATGAAAACCCTACGCCCTTGTGCTTTATGCCTCTCCGTTCTTTCTTATTCTCCGACATATATATACTTACATCCAAAAACATAAATCTTTACTCTTCATAATATTAGTTTAGACATACAATCCTTTGTTATTATCATAACATCAAAGAGCTTGTTTTCAAAACAACGTTTGTAAATCAAAAGTCGTGCATGAGTCGACATTCCTAAATGATTTACGCGTCGCCTTCAAGAATACATAATGCCAATATTTTCCACGAAATCAATACATATTAAGTGTAAAGAAGATTAAACTTGATAATGTTTTTTAATTAGTTAAAACAATTCGCCTTTGTTTAAGGTAGTTAGAGCATCATTTATCAATAGAGTCAAGTATAAAATCAAAATTTTGACACGGTGTTTCAAAGAGAATTGTTTGTTAATGTATTACCTTTTGCATTAGTTATATGTTTTATAAGAATCGTATTTTAATAGCTATATCAAATCAAATATATTTTATTGCAAGATCAAGTGTACAACACACGTTCTACTATACAATGGCGTGCAACATCTATAATAGGACAAAATAATATTCAATAAATAAAAATAGTTTATTTCGTTAACTTCAGCACTTTAACATAAAAAGGTTGGCCTTCTTTTAAGGATGGAAGTTAACCCCTGTGGCAGAAAACTCGGCTCTTCCTTTACAATAACAAAAATTATTTAAGAAATAAACAAAGATAATAAATAAAATAACAAGGCAAAGAAAATAACGTAATGAAAAACTTAACACAAATTCTTTTATAGTTTATAATAGTTTAATCGTACAGAGTAAATGTATCAGAGTTTGTATGTACTGTGTCACGTAAGAGTACAAATACTATTTTGAAATAATTGCTTCATCCTTATGGGAGGTATTTACATTTTAAATTTATCATTAAAATTGCAAGCGTATAAAGTACACATACCAGAAGTGAAACTTTAGCAAACTAATTTTAAAGTCTTGTTTGTATTTATACAAATGTAAAACTTTTAATTTCCGAGACTTATAGGAAGCGAAAAAGGAAGATATGTTAAGAATTTAATTGTCATTAAAAGTGTCGAAAATAAATACAAATGATTTATTGATATCTCACAAGACGAATTTAAAATAGTAGAAATTATTAATTAAATTCTGTTTTTGATTTTAGAAAAAAATAATTTATGAGATATATTTATTGTATATTATATGGAAAATAGTATATTAAATGACGAGTCGCAAATTAAAATGCCACACGTTATTTTTAAATATTAAAACTACCTAAATATCTTCAAACGAATTAGCAAAAAATAAGGTTTAGCAAAATATTTTACCCTCATGCGCCTCAAGAAGTTTCACTTCATAACGCATATTATCTATCTATTTACTATGTATTAAATAATATTAAAGTGAATCTTTTTTTACATCGCCTCAAATTGTTCGCTTATCTATCACACGTCGCATTACAGCCGGTTATGGAGTGGGGGTGACCAATGTGGTGTAAGCATGGGATAACTATCTAACGTATCTGTTATTTGCTACTTTACTGATAAAATAACAAGTAACGAAAATAACTGCAATCCCAATGAGAGTTATTACGTTTCTGTCAATATTTTACTATGGTGTAAACAAATATTCAATTTGTAAAGAAATATTGAACTAACTTTATATAATTTGTACCAAATAAAATTATTTAATAAGGGATTCCTTTTAATAGGAAAAACTAAACCGCGAGACATTGCAGCCTTGTCTTTACTTTGATATTCTAACTTATTAACTTGATACAATCATCTTCATAGTTGATGTCTTTCATATATTATGTGTATCTTTTTATACTACAATTGTTGTTATAAATGCCTCGTACCTAATATGTAGTTTATGGAAAAAATAACATTTCCTTAACAAATAACTTGATAAAGTATCAGTTATTGGACTTAACAGTTATAGTTATTAAAAAAGAGCAATAACTCCCATGCATAATGTGGTGGCCCCTACGGCTGGCATCAGTTGTTTAACGTGGTTTTCTTAATTTACACAAAGTTTTTTATATAATATAACAACCTCATTGTTAAGGTAAATTACCACTTACAAGTTTAGCTTGCTTCTATCTTAGATCGTATCATCATTTACGATGAGGTGTGATCACAGTCAAGCGCTAACGTGTCAGTTAATGCTTATGTTATTAAGTTGGAAGCAGAACTCATACTTAAGGATCCCTCAGTTTGAAAATATGCACAATTTGTTTGTGAGGCATTTTATTTTATTATTTAATAACCGACTCGCGCAACTATGTCTGCATACACTTTAATGTTGATGTTAAAGTACGGAGACATATATTTGATGCCTATGTAACACTGTCATTCCGCATTTTAAATCTGTGATATTTTCTATGATAGCCATTTTAATGATATGCCATTTAAATGGCATTTTAAGGGCACTTTTCATCTAGATGAAATATACAACGTGCGTAAGGTATTTCATTGGAAAATTAATTACTATGTCTATGTCCTAAAAGAAGATGTAGTGGCTAAAATTGAGAAAGTTATGCTTAGATGTTTTGGGCACGTATGGAGAATGAATGAAAGGAGACTGACAAAAAGGAGTTTTGAGTCAAGAGTGAATGANTGAAAGGTTTAATGAGAATGAAAGAAACGAAGGAGATATGCAAGGATCGTGGCAAGTGGAAGGACGTGGTCTATGGCTACCCCCATGGGAATGAGGCTTGATGCTATGTATGTATGTCCTAAAAAGCCCCACTCTCTTACTAATGAGGAGGCCTGAGCCCAGCAGTGCGACCTTAATGGGCTGCTACGTACCTTGCTTGATATAAAATAGCTAGGCAAACTTATTTACCAAATATTGTTTCATATATTTTTGTAATATATTAAAGATGAAATGGTTACTGGAGGTTATATTTTAGAGATAAATAAAAGTCATTGTGAACTTTTTATTACTTTTTTTAAGTTACACTCTGTTATTTATTAGCCGTTGATAAATGTAATAACAATAGAATTGAAATTACTGAATATAAAACCAATTTTAAAGTGTTTATGTTTAACAACCACGTGCCAACGGAATGCTGTTTGCATGTCAATTTGTCGTGTTTACACTCCGCGATCACATTGCAAATTATTATGGAAAAATATGTTTTTATGAATCCCCGATGATGATTTCAATCGAAATAGTGATTTTCTGTAGCATTTTAAATAATTTAGCTCTATTACTTTACAAATAAGATACATACGTATTAATACTTTAATGAGTTACTAATTAAAAATTTCACTTTGTTTCATTTAAACGGTGCTGTATCATATGAACAATGCGTTTTTTAGGTGTAAACATATTCAGACAAATTTGTTAGTTTACTTCAGATACAAATACAAATTCTAACAAAAAAAGAACCGCCGTATAAACAAACTCTTCCTAATAAATTAACATACATACATACATAGCATCACGATTCATTCCCATAGGGGCAGAGACATCATCCTTCCACTTGCCACGATCCTTGCATATTTCCTTCGCTTCTTTCATTCCTATTAAACCTTTCATACAAGTTCGTCGGTTTAGAGTACTCTTGACCTGACCCTTATTTAAAATGTCCTGGATTTTGTCCAGGAACTAATATGCTGCTCTATAAACTAAAAACTTTTTTAAAGTGTTTCGTCTTATACTCGGTGTTGGCGTCGAGGTAACTGTGTCCCACGTGTCCACTTGGCCTCTCACACATATAATTACATAGTTATATGTCTTATGGGGTCATTGTATGGTGGCCCATAATTAAACTGTTGACATGTAAAACGGCACTAGTCAGTGTACAGCGAGTGGCGTGGATTACGATCAAGGGGCCCTTCCGATCGACGACGGCATCGCTCCTGAAACTACTGGAGAACAATGCCCTCTATATCGACATCAAAATTAGGGCAAAGAAAGGTATGCACAGATTGAAAATGTCTAGATGGGTACTAAAAACGAGACACCTGTGTTTTATACATTGGACGAGAATCTAGAAAAGATACTTGAAATGAGATGTGACAAAATAACACTAGTTCAAGTATTTGACAAAATTTATGAAATACATATTCCCACTAGGGAGGAATGGAAAACAGGGCTAAAACTTGAAAGAGGGTGTTTGAAATGGTACACGGATGAATTACGGATCAGAAACCGGTGCATGCATACACACCAAATGGCCGAGCAAAACCTACAGCCTAGGGCAATAAACAACAGTTTTTCAAGCAGAAATGTTTGCCATAAATGCTTGTGTCAAAGAAATGCTGAACCGCAAAAGCAAAATAATCGTCTTCTGCGATAGTCAGGCGGCCCTAAAAGCACTTGACACAACCAAAGTCAGATCAGGCTTAGTGCTAGTGTGCTTTGCCTGCCAATCCGCAGTGGAGCAGCGTAGTGGGTCTATGCTCTAATAACCCTCTCTCATATGAGTGAGGAGGCCTGTGGCCAGCAGTGGGACGTTAATGGGCTGCTACTTACTTTTTTAAAGGATGGGGCGCGTACAAAAGATCCACAAAGGTGAAGATCTATTTTAAATATAGTTTTGTATGTTACAATGTGTTTAGCTTTCATGCAACTGGAATCAAGTCCAAACATATTTGTCGCTTAAATAATCTTCAACGTTATAATATGCCTTTTGTAATAGGACGATTCGGGTATCTTATAAAAAATGCATATTCTCTCTTAGATGATTAAATGATTTCTGAACTTTCTGCACCCTGAAATAAGGCATTTTGATTGTTTCACTAGTTTGTTTTTATTACTTGAATTAAATAGAAAAACATTTAATAACAATAACATCTTAACTAGGAAATCATACTGTCGTTTTGAGAAAGAAAATAAACAGTTCTTTTTAAAGCTACGTCGTCGACACGAAGACCAGATGTTATCTAAGCAATATTATATTTTATTTGAAACATCGGAGACTTCAATATTTCAAAAAGGGAGAAACTTTATCAGATCGTTTTTAATAAACAGTTTAATGATATTAGAGTGAAAAAGACGTTAAGATTTATATACAAAACCGATAAAATATGTTAATTTTAGGTAAATTCATTTGACATCTGCCATTTGTTACGTAATCAGCAAAACCTCGTTAGCATTTGAAAATCGTAATTCGTGAAGCATTTGTACGTTCTCGCTTATTTATGTTACTGATTAGGATTACCTTATCATACCTAATAAATTTATCCACAATATTCTAGAGTAGACTGCCTCATTGGTCTAGTGGTTAGCATCTTCGACTACAGTCATGAGGCCCTGGATTCGAGTCCCAGGTCGGGCCCATTAAAAAATTAATATTGAGTTTTCTATTAAGATTTTCTCATAATTTGCCCGAAGTTGGGAAGATAGCGGTGTGATCCACCCCCGTGCCTCGGAGAGCACGTTAAGCCGTCGGTCCTGCGCATGATCTCTCTCCGGTCACGTTGGACAATGAGAGTAAAGGAATAGAGAGTGCTTGTGTACTATGCCTGCCAATCCGCAGTGGAGCAGCGTGGTGGGTCTATGCTCTAAAAACCGTCTCTCATTTGAGCGAGGAGGCCTGTGCCCAGCAGTGGGACGTTAATGGGCTGCTACTTACTTTATACTTTATTCTAGAGTATATCTACTTGAAAGTAACATTTTTTCATGCTGACAGTTTGGCTACCTGCTGGATCCCACAGCTGGGCACAGGCCTCCTTATTCATATGAGAGAGGATTTTTAGAGCACAGACCCACCACGCTGCTCCATTGCGGATTGACAGACATAGTACACAAGTGTACTCTATTCCTTCACTTTCATAGTCCGACATGACGGGAGAGAGATTAGGTGCAGGACCGACGGCTTAACGTGCTCTCCGAGGCACGTGGGTGGTTTACACCGCCAAATTTTTCCCAACTTCGGGCAAATATTGAGAAAATCTTAATAGAAAACTCAATATCGATTTGAATTGGCCCGACCCAGGACTCGTACCCAATACCTCATCTGTAGTCGAACATGCCAACCACTAAACCAATGAGTGAATGATGATAGTAATAAGATGTAAATTTTAAGTCAGCGTCTTTACCAGAATGCAATTTTTTTGCTTAGCCGCTTTTCGCGACTTCTTAGTTTTTATTATAGGACGTAATTAGTTGTGATAATAATTGTAAATAATTTTCGCAAGTGAGATTATTACAGATTTCCAATTGTTCTTTGCTAATAAGTTTCCATTGTTAGTTTACGTTAGGAATTAGTTTTGGCAATAAAGATAACAAGAGTATACGAGTAGAGTGCGGTCCAAGTGAAGTCGTGTGTAACATCTGGTGTCGGCGACCGTAGATCTGCGCGGGGGCGCCGTAGCAAGTATTTACTCTCCATAATGTTAGTATAGCGAAATTTGTGTATTATACAAGGTGTTAGGAGACCGTTCCCGAAAACGAAGAGAGACAATAGTACTAGTAGCGCTTTTAATGATGAGGCGGAAAAAATACGCTGTTTTATCAGTATTTACGCTGAATCGTGTTAGTATAGGAAAACTTCTGTACTATACAAGGTGTTAGGAGACCGCTCCCGGAAACAAAGAGAGACAATACTACTTTTTATGATGAGGCGGAAAAAAATACGCTGTATTATCAGTATTTACTCTCCATCATGTTAGTATAGCGAAATTTGTGTATTATACAAGGTGTTAGGAGACCGTTCCCGAAAACGAAGAGAGACAATAGTACTAGTAACACTTTTAATGATGAGGCGGAAAAAAATACGCTGTACTATCAATATTTACGCTCCATCGTGTTAGTATAGCGAAATTTGTGTACTATACAAGGTGTTAGGAGACCGTTCCTAGAAACGAAAAGAGACAATACTACTAATGACACCTGTTATGATGAGGCGGAGGCGAAAACTTGATTCCGATAAAAAAGTGCGTGCCTACAAAGTCCATCCGTCAGAAGTGAAAACTTTTTGGCAAACTAATATTTAAGTCTTGTTTATATTTATACAAATCTAAAACTTTATTTCCGAAACTTAGAGGGAGGGAAAAAGGAAGATATGTTAGGAATTTAATGAATTTAATTGTCATTAAAATATTAAGAGTGTCAAAAATTGTAAATAAAAATACCCCGTTATTTTGTCAATATTAGAAATTGTTAATTTAATTTTAATTTAGAATCGAAAATTTAGACAGGAGAAGAAATTTTTATGAAATTAGTATATAAATATCGAGTGGCAAATTCAAATGCCACATGTCATTTGTAAATATTAGAACTAACTGACCTTCCAACGAATTAGCATAAAAACGCTGCATATCTTCGTGACGCTAGTCACGTGTCTTATCCATAAAAATGTTACGCTCATGCGCTTAAAGAAGTGTCACTCCAAAATACTTTATTTTACTGAAAAAACCAACAATGTAACACAATCAGCTGCAAAAAACCACCGCGCCGCGCTCTTGTACTCACGGGTCAATGCACTTTCGTTCAATTTAGTAGTTTCTTTTACCGAAGCCGACTACATGCAGTCTTTGGCCCGAGCGTCAGCTAATTGTGTTTCACTGCTGGTTTTTTTTTAGTAATGTATTTCTTATGAGTTTCCTTTCATTTAGCTGTACTAACGTGATGGAGTGTAAATCCTGCTAATAGAACTTATTAATAATATATTTTTTAAAATCAGGATCGCGTTATTTCCGCCTCATCATTAAAGGTGTCATTATTACTACTATTGTCAGTCTTCCTTTCCAGAAGCGTACTAGGGTTTTTGCTGTACTAACGTGATGGAGCGTAAATACTGATAATAGAACGTATTTGAAATATATTTTTTTTTATCAAGATCGATTTTTTGTGCGCCTCATTAATGAAGGTGCCATTAGTACTGGTGTATTTCTTCGTTTCCGGGAGCGCCATATTAACAACTATTATAGTAAACAAATTATGCTGTACTAAGACTATGGAGCGTAAATACTGATAATACAACGTATTTAAAGTATGATTTTTTCACCAGGATCGATTTTTTGTCCGCCTCATTATTGAAGGTGTCATTAGTACTGTTGTCTTTCTTCGTTTCCGGGAGCGCCATATTAACAACTATTATAGTACACAAATTTTGCTATACTAAGACTATGGAGCGTAAATACTGATAATACAACGTATTTAAAGTATAATTTTTTCACCAGGATCGATTTTTTGTCCGCCTCATTAGCGAAATAACATTAGTATTGTCTGTCTTCGTTTCCAGGAGCGGCCTCATAACAACTTTTATAGTACACAAATTTTGCTGGACTAACGTGATGGAGCGTAAATACTGATAATAAAACGTATTTGAAATGTGATTTTTTTTATCAGGATCGATTTTTTGTCCGCCTCATTATTGAAGGTGTCATTAGTATTATTGGCCGTCTTCGTTATCGGAAATGGTATTGTTTATTAGCAAACCTGATCATGCTTTGCTGTCTCAATGAGATATTATTAACACGCAATTTCTCCGTATACTAAGCTGTTATTCTCACATCAAATTCTGGTTCATAGCTAGTTAATTAAATTACAAGTAATTTAAGCATAGTTATCTTTATTATATAAACCGACTACAAGATTTGCATTTTAAATATTGTACGAAGAGCGAATCCGATTACCACTTAAGTGGCTGGAATTTAAATAATTTAGTATTCAGCGGCTGTTTTTACTAAGACAGCAGAGTTTTTCATTTTAAATTAAAACAAAGATCAAAACGAAACCTTTCATTGGAAGCTATTATCATTTGGAATTTGTGTCAAAAGTTTTTGAACATTTCTTTCAAATAAAAACTGCCTCATTGGTCTAGTGGTGCGTGTTCGACTACAGATATGGTCCTGAGTTCGAGATACGGGTCGGGCCAATTTAAAATCGATATTGAGTTTTCTATTAAGATTTTCTCAATATTTGCCCGAAGTTGGGAAGCTAACGGTGTGATCCACCCCCGTGCCTGGGAGACCACTTTAAGCCGTCGGTCGGTGCGCCTGATCTCTCTTCGGTCGTGTCGGATTCCCGTCACATCGGACTATGAGAGTGAAGGAATAGAGAGTGCACTTGTGTACTATGCCTACCAATCCGCAGTGGAGCAGCGTGTTGAGTCTATGCTCTAAAAAACCCTCTCTCGTATGAGTGCCTGTGCCCAACAGTGGGACGTAAATGGGCTGCTACTTACTGCTTTTCTCTTTAATAATGTTATATACTTGATTTTGTATATCATACATTTATTACTAGCATCCTAAAATGAATATTGATAGACTCCATGATGTAAAAAAATAAGATACTGACCAACTTTTACAGACCATGAAAGATATAGTTTGTATATGTGACAGACATTCGCAACCCCGCCAGCGATGTGCCTGCTTAAGCCCAACTTGGTCAATGACCAAAACTTACTCCGCGGGTGGATTGCCTGGAGCACCTGGCAAGCCGCCAACCACCTCGCGAGACCTTTCTTTGTTGGGCAACGGAACCCGGTTCCGTTACCCAAAGGTCACCACTAAGGAGGGAGACGGCGATCGTAGGCCTCTCGCCTCCTTCCCGGCCTTCTCCTGCGAACGGTCGAAGTGGTCACGTTCGCCTCCCTCAATCGTTTTGCCATCTCCTTCCGCGTCATGACATCCCCGCAGAAGGAGAGCGTAGCACACCATGCTCTCTCGCTGCTCACCAACATTCTAATCACGGTGGGGATCCGCACCAATAACCGCCACGAGCGTGGCACGCTGAACAGTCCAGACTGTGCAAGTCTCAAGCGTGTGTTGGGCCGTGTCAACCAGACTCAGGCAAATTAGAATATACAATTTTCTAAATTCGTCCTACCGGGGATCGAACCCGGGACCTCCGATAGCAAAGCGAATTCTCTCACCACTGCGCCAACGTGACCAAAAAAATACAAAATACCCGACTGAGTTTGTTATGGGCTCTTCTCAGAACATGGCATGAAGAAACCCTCGTAACTTTCAATTAAAGGTCGTTTTTTAATACCATCATCAGTGGTACATTAGAATTAGTATATGGGAAAAAAATATATATTTGACGATTCAAAAATACTGTAAATGCCTACTTCAATAAAGATATTAAGAATTTGAATTTGAACACGGTAATATCATTAGTCACATTAAAATAAGAGGTTCTAACTTCGCTTCTAAAATAACAGATTGATAAATTAATTATTTGACGTTATCCGGAATAATTTTTAATTTAATTACAAGCTCTTTAATTACGTTCAATGGAAGACAAAAGATTGCTAAGAGTTTGAAAATGGGGACACTTTGAAAGGGATTTCGTTGATCAACTTCTGACACCCTTTAAAAGGAATTATCCGGCGAGTGAAGGATAGATACTTAAACATCGTGGAAACTTTTGCAATTCAAAAGTTTGAAGACATTTCAACTTCAATGTACAAGACGTTCTTGCCAATGTCGTCATGAAATATTTAGTGTCAAGGCCACTACCTTAATTATTAGGTGGAAAAGGATAACTCATCAAATATAATATTAAACTGCATATTTAAATGGAAAGTCTACTAAATCAGACTATAGATTTATTTTTGTTAACATAAAAGTTTTATATCATTTAGTTTTTAATTACGTCTTGCAGATTATAAGATATACACTTACATTCAAAATCTAATCAATATACAGATTGTACTTTACAACGAATAATAATAATAATAATAAAATCTTTATTTGTTCCAGAATTACAAAGGTTTCTTGATATTACCCTTGACCCCCAAACTAGGAATACCCGTGTCTTGGAGGTCTCACCCTACCCGTTACATTCTGGGAACCTTGTATATATACTATAGTTTACTTATAAANTGGTCGACTATTGAAACTGTCGCGTTCCTAGCTATTATTGTTAATGAGTTTGTGTAAATTGATATCGGTAACATTAATTGATTGAACATGATAATCCGAGTTAATTTCTAAAGTGTTTGATTGCACCAACATTACCCACGAACGCCCACAGAATAAGAAATTACATAATGGATCCAATAAATAACGATGTCGGCGGAGAACCCTACGCCCCTGTGCTTTATACTTCTCCGTTCTCTCTTATTCTCCGACATATATTCTCCGGGTTTCCTTACGTGATCAAATCAGAGATGAGGAGATCCATAGGAGAACTAAAGTCACCGACGTAGTCTACCGAATTGCAAAGCTGAAGTGGCAATGGTTAGGGCACATAGTTCGCAGAACCGATGGATGTTAGGGCCCGAAGGTGCTAGAATGGCAGCCTCACACCGGAAAACGCAACGTCGGCAGACCCTCCATCAGGTGGAGCGATGACATCAGACGGGTCGCTGGCAACCGCTGGATACAAGCGGCGCAAGAATGGGCCTATTGGAATTCATTCAAGAGAGACCTTTGCCCAGCAGTGAACGTCCATCGGTTGAGACGATGACGACGACGATATATATGTAACTAATACATTTTTCAATTCGTAACATCATTTACGTAGAACGTCCGACATTAGTAAATTAAAAGATACTCTACAGGTATGAAAGAATTGTTTAAATCGGTTCAGTAATTTTTAGTTTGATTACAATAAATTGTTAAAAACAACAATTCAAATTTGTAATACTTTATTGTCTCAGAACTTCCCTATACACTACATTTGACAATGGAGTTCAACTCGGGATACGTTATTTTCTAGAGAGCGACATTTTAAATTCGCTATATCTTTTGAATGGAATGTCTGATTTTATTAATTTAAAAAATATTTTATAGGTATTGAAACGGTGTTTAATAAAATATCATTTAAAAGGATAACGATTAATACAGAGGTATGAATAATATTGTTTAATTATTGTCGGTACTTTTATTAACATTTACAATGCAAAAAAGTAGTGGCTAGTAAAAAAATAATGGCTTAGCAACAGTAGTTGGACAGATGGTATCTTGGACTTTTTTAACCGACTTCAAAAAGAGGAGAAGGTTATCAGTTCGTCTGTATTTTTTATTTCATGCTTGTTACCTCATATCTCCCGACTGGGTGAAACGATCTGGATAATTTTTTTTTAAAGTGAAAGGCGGTGCTCGTCTAAGGGTCCCATTTTTTTTTAAACCTATTCTGATGGCATCCATGACAAAACCGGATAAGTCTTAAATTTGCTTAAGCATGTGCGCGACAAACGGACGAATACTGATGATGGAATCCATGACAAAGTGACGGAACTCTTAAATTCTTAGGAGCAAATCAACGCTACTCGGCAGAATCTTCTATAAGCTATCCAGATATTTGAGTCGCCTACCGTAACTTCGGTATGGTCAAGTGCTAGTCGTAGTTAAATATGAAGATCAATAGAACTCCTCAACGGCTTACAATAAGAGTGTGATTTTTGGCAAAATCTATAACTGTCTGTAATCAAATACCAATGACCTTACGTTTGTTGCTGCGTTGCAACACGTTTACTTCAGATTCACTAAAAATCGAAAAATAAATCAAGAATCTCGCCTTCTTCGGCGGTGACAGGGGGCATCTACTGCATTCTCCCTTTTACGTTCGCGGGTGTCCTTTAGCTAGACTACGGTCTCGCAGTAGAAGCCCATTCCCGCCCAACACCTCTCACTGGAGAGCATCACGCCTACCATGCTCCGCCAATCAGTGTCGCTAAGAGGTGACGCTAATGTCCCCAGGCTGCGCATTCTGCCACTGTGTGGGATGCTGAGTCAATAGCTGCACCACTCTCATGGCAGTTGGGCAACCCCTGTCGCCCGATTTGGTGCAAGAACTTTCCAAGACAAACATGCCCGGACAGAATCTGCTTGGTATTACCTACGGACAGACTAACGACAATTCAAAAGTGCTTTTTTAAGCCTACTCGAATAAAGAATATTGTAGAGTAAAAGACACTTGGAACCGCGCGGATAACACCGCGAGAAGCTTCTAATATCTAAGATAAATTATTAAAAAGTTACCAAGAAACGTTATTGGAATTTTTAAACCGTACTTGAGATCTTCTTCGTATTATCAACGTACTTTACTTAACGCGAGGGATATTACGACGTAAACGACGTTACTCGAATTTTATAACGTAGATGAAAAACATCAAGAAGACGGCCATTGACGCTCTTTAAAGTTATTACTTTTAAAATACACAATGGGTATTATATGACAGTTAAAAGCTTGTCCTTTAGTATAGAGGAGAAATAAAATTTAAAAGTATTTTTATATCCCAAAACATAATGCCATCGAATCTGCGGCATACAATGTAGTTTACGAAACTTACTTTGATATTTTTTGCTGACAGGTTCGCGCTTGGTTGGTCTATACTCTACTTAGTCAGTCACTGACTTCATAATTAAACTTGACTTGAACAAGAAACTATCTTAGAAATACCTTTTAATTTTTCCAATATTTTGGACGCAAAATTGTTATTCGAATTTAAATTTAAACATTCAATTGACGTTTTTGAGTAGACTTCTTATTCCAGACTGCCTCATTGGTCTAGTGGTTAGCATGTTCGACTACAGACATGAGGTCCTGGATTCCAGTCCCGGATCGGGCCAATTCAAAAATCAATATTGAGTTTTTTTCTAGTACGATTTTCTCAATATTTTCCCGAAGTTGGGAAGTTGGCGGTGTGCTCCACGCCCGTGCCTCGGAGAGCACGTTAAGCCGTCGGTCCTGCGCCTGATCTCTCTCCGGTCGTGTCGGATTCCCATCACATCGGAATATGAGAGTGAAGAAATAGAGAGTGCACTTGTGTACTATGCCTGCCAATCCGCAGTGGAGCAGCGTGGTGGGTATGCTCTAAAAACCCTCGCTCCTCGGAGTCACGAGGACTGTGCCCAGCAGTGGGACGTTAAAAGGGCTGCTACTTACTTACTTTAACTTATTTACTGAAAAAAAGGGGAAATCTCGTAAATTACCGATAGATTGATCAGCAGCCGTGTTTCAAAAGACATGGGTCGCTCTCTTGCAGGTTGGTGCAGGTGCTTACCGGCTACGGTTGCTTTGGTAAATACCTGCACGAAATTATTAGGCGTGAAGAAACAGTCGCCTGCCAACTGTATGGTACTCCAGTCGATACGGCGTACCACACGGTAGCAGTTTGCCCAGCCTGGTTACTGGAACGACAGAATTTGGTGCCACTGATGGGTGGAGATTTCCCGCTGGTGAACATCATAAATTCCACTTACCCAGTACTGTCATGGGCTACTATCTCCAAGGTTGTCTGGAGAAGATCGCTCTGAGCGATAAGACCGCCTTTGTACACCTATATCTGTAATATTGTAATTCTCTTCTTTTTAAACTTTGTATGTATGTGTGCAATAAGAATAAATAAATAAATTGTATGCTCGCCAGCGATGCAAACTAGAGGTCAATGGCCTACTTCTGCGAGTCGATCATTTTGCAGAAGGAGGTAATAGGGAGGATGCCACTTGCCGACGAAGAAGGCCTGGACGACGAAGACGGGGTTTTTCCCGCCTCCTTCGACCATTTTAAAATAATACATTTGTGAAGGCAAACGAATCCGGGGTGCCAGAGTAGAATGTTTTCTCTGTGAGCCTCTGGCCCCTCACTTAAAGATTAAGACGGTTTCGCTAGGTTTTATTGGGTATCATGGTTTTGTCTTGTGAGTCCCACACTCCCAACCGATGACTGTTCGGGTGGGGTGCGTAAATGCATTTTCCAGCGGAAAAAAAGTATTTCAAAAGAGCTTGTTAAACTTACTTGAATTAAAAATAATTTGATTTTCGATTTATAATCATCAATCTAAAGAAAAAATCTATCAAAACCATCGGATCAACCATTTAGGAGAAGGTTAGTTATATATTTTTTATCGTTTGCTGGTAAGCGCTTGACTGTGAACACACCAGATAGTAAGTGATGATACAATCTAAGATAGAAGCGTGATTAGCTAGTAAGGGGTAATATACCTCTTATTGTTTCTACACAGCATTGTAACGCAACGCAAATGTTTTGCTTGGCGGCACGACTTTGCTCGTAAAGTGGTAACTAGCGACGGCCGAAGCCACCAGTCCACATTCAGACTAATTAGAAAATGCAACTCCCTAAATTTGCCCTGCAGGCGATCGAACATAAATAAATACGTGCCAGGAAGGTCGTCAAATCTTTTCGATAATTCGCTTAAAAACAATACATATGTATTGCAACGCATGCCGGATATTGTAATAGTAATATATTATTTAGTACATTACAGAATCTTCACCAAAAAAGCCACAGGACCTCTACATTTTAATTATATGTTTATGTAAAGGTTACATGGAAGAGATAACTATGCAGGACGTACGTTTCGTGCTTCTTTTTTGTTATTTTTAACCTTTATTTGTATATATACATATTTGTGTGTTTAGTTTTATTTTGATTACTAAGTAATGTATCGTACAATGCAATAAAGAGTTTTATCTATTTGTCTATGTACAATTATTTTAAATTTATATAATCCTCGGTAGCGAACTAGTTTAAACTGTATTACAACTTACAGCACTAATCCCCAAAGTTTTACATATATACAAGGTATTAGGAGATCGCTTCCAAAAACGAAGACAGACGATAGTACTAATGAAACCTTTGATGATGAGACGGAAAAATAGATCCTGATCAAACAAAATCGTATTTATAAACTTTTACCATGATTAACGCTCCATCATGCAAGTACAGCTAAATTAAGCGATAGTTTTATAAAAAATACATTACTTTACAAAAAAAACAGCTATGAAACACAAAATCAAAACACTTATTCACTGAATATGGTATATATACATATTATATAGTCCTCATATTCTACTTAAATAAGTTTTTAAATTAATTTACTACAATTAAATTCTATTATTAACATAAAACGATATATTATATAATATTACCCTTACTAGATATAGTTACTATTACTTATTGCTAGATTCCCTTTAAATAGTCACCAACGGAGTAGAAGGTTTAATCGATAAGAAAAGATTTAACAGAATTTTTGAATTCTGTACGATTTTTAATTATAAAAAGTTGTGAGGCATATTCCCTTAGATCTTTTGGTAGTTTATTAAAAACTTTAATAACCATCACGCAAACACTTATTGAAAAACGAACTTTTGTGATCGAGATATCGGAATCTGTCTTTACTGCGTTATCCCTTAACCCTTTCAGAAAGATTTTCATTATTTAAAAAGAAAACAATGCTATTTCAAATATATATGACGACGGCACAGTCACAACATTTAGATTCTTAAAATAGGGCTTGCAGCTTTCATTTCTTTTAATTCCACATCAGCTTATGCTCGAACGCACGAGTCAATGAACTGATCAAGGATCGCACAGGTGCGGCGCGCGTTTTTCAGAATTGGGGTATACTTCTAGTTGTAGCTATAACTATATAATGTTCCTGTGTAGATAAGAATGGTTGTGTAATAATAGGTGAAAATGTTAAAGATAGAGACAGGCTACTTACAGTCAGGTTACAAAAGCGTCGCAACAGATGTTTCTTGAAATAAATGAAATAAGCGTTTACGGCTTAAAGCTAAGAACAAGTGTACAACAATTTATATACAAGACATTTACCGAAATGATCTCATGTAGCAATACAATCACACAGTAATGAAACGCTACAGAAGGTCGTAGTGTGTAATGGCTGCTACGAAGCTGAAACAAAAACTCTAACAAGATTAGAAACGCTTTCGTTAAGAACGTGGCTATCGAGAGTTGCTATCTAATCCCTTAATTCTCGAGATAAATGTGGCGAGAGAAAAGAGCGAACATACGTGAATCGCATAGTTATAACTTAAAGCGGAAAAGATAACTTTTCCTAAGCAATTTGTTAGTGTATTTATCCATTACCTCGTACTAGAGTAGAACATATATCTATTTGTACACAAATAGTTGGATATTATATGATTAGATTTAAGTGTAACAAAATACCTTTATCTGCTACTATTCTTATGTCATAGGTAGTTTAGAAATCGCTGCCAAGCGGTTAGACCGCCTTTTGTACTCCAACTTTATAGTATTAGCTGTATATTTGTTTGTCCGTTCTAGCATTGTTTTTTTATTGTTGATAGATTAGCGCTTAACTGTGATCACATCTGATGAAAAATGATGATACATCAAAGTCGTCGTCGTCGTCTCAACTGATGGACGTCCACTGCTGGACATAGGTCTCAGGCAATGAGGCCCACAAGGCCCGATCTTATTCACGCTTGATATCGTCGGTCCATCTTGTGGGGGGTATCGTGCTCCAATATCTTCGGACCCCAACGTCCATCAGTCCTTTGGACTATGTTCCCCGTCTACTGCCACTTCTAGTTCGCGATTCGTGGTACTTTGTCGGTGACTGTGTTTATGCTACGGATCTCCTCATTTCTGATTCGATCACGCAGAGAAACTCAGAGCATAGCCCTCTCTATCGCCCGCTAAGTGACTCTGAGTTTCCGCATGAGGCCCATAGTCAGCGATCACATCCCAGAACCTTAGGTAATAACTGGCTACAAGCACTGTTCGAAGACTTTGGTCTTCAGGGAATGTGGGATATTGGCGTTACGAAAACATCTGGCGTAGTTGCCCGAACGCTACCTAACCGAGTTGAATTCGGCGGTTGACTTTCTCGAAATTGGACCTACCTACCTGGACTATAGAAAGTAGAATGCCTCATTGGTCTAGTGGTTAGCATATTCGACTACAGACATGAGGTCCTGTGNGGAAGGAATAGAGAGTACACTTTGTGTACTATGCCTGCCAATCCGCAGTGGGGCAGCGTGGTGGGTCTATGCTCTAAAAACCCTCTCTCATATGAGCGAAGAGGCCTGTGCCCAGTGGAACGTTAGTGGGCTGCTACTTACTTATTACTTTTACCTGAACTATATGTATACATTTCTATAATAAAATCCCACGAGACGTTCTAGAGATATCACTTAATATGTTAAAAGTCTTTGTAAAAGAAAGCCGATTGAGAAATAATATAAGTTGCAAGATTACTTAGACGATAGAAACGCGTGGGAGTTAACGAATTGCTCCAATTTAAATTGAAATACGAGTATATTAAACTAATATGATATTGTAATGATGATGATAAAAAAAATTATTGTGGGCTCTTTTCAGGATAGGGCGCGAAAGAACCCTCGTAACTTCAGATTAAAAAAATATATATTTGACGATTCAAAAGTACTGTAATATGCCTACTTGAATCAAGATAATTTGATTTGATTTGATTTATATGTCCCGAGTGTGTGTACTCGTCAACAATTGCGAGTGCTGAATTCTCAACCACTAGGTGTGGCTGCACATGGATATTGGACATAATTTTTGTCTTATCATATTGTATATATGTTAATTTTTTGGCCCACCTGTTGCGAAACTCTGCTGAAGTCATCGAGCATTATATCATATTAAGATTTGCATTTTTTTATTGACACAAGGTGGTAGGATGGTACTTAGCCACGGCCGAAGCCTTCGACCTGTACAGATTAAAAAAAATTAAAAAATGTAATTTCCTACCGGGGATTGAACCCTTGATAGAGCTAGTAAAGTGAGTACTGTATCTTTTTTGTCTTTTTCTACACTTAAAAATTATAAACAATGTTACTAACCATAAATATATTTAATCTCGGATTTCTTAAATCGGTCATTACATAGAAGTAGCTTAGGACGCCACCGACGAAAATCTTCTAAATCTGCTAGCGGCGCGATGAGCTCATTACTATCTTATCCCTAAGGAAAATCTGCTTAGAAATCATTTAAAGTTAAAGATATTAAAAATAAAGAAATAAATGATCTATAAAATATACTAAAATGCACAACACCGCATTGGTTATACGAACAAATACAGCGCTGATTTTTAGGTATCCCCTAAGAAATTATATAAAGCACACCAAAAAACCTCAGTGTCCGGACCGACTCGCCCTGTTGAATTAAATTTAAATTCAAAAATTCTGTATTCAAACTTGTACAGCACTTTTGAATCCAATAAAATATCCTATGTAATAGTATCCTCATTATACTATGCAATAGTATTTCTGAACTAATACATACGAGTACATAGCATCACGCCTCGTTCCCATAGGGGTAGGCAGAGACCACGTCCTTCCACTTGCCACGATACTTGCATATCTCCTTCGCTTCTTTCATTCTCATTAAACCTTTCATACAAGTTCGTCGGTTTAGAGTACTCTTGACCTGGACGTTATTTAAAATATCCTGGATTTGGTCCAGGAACTTTCGCCTTTGTCTTCCCCTTCCAACTTTGACATTCACTCTTGATTCATAAACCCTTTTTGTCAGTCTCCTTTCATTCATTCTCTCTACATGCCCAAACCATCTATGCATACCCTTTTCAATTTTAGTCACTATGTCTTCTTTTATACCATAACGTTCTCTTATCACACTATTGCTTACTCTGTCACTCAGTTTTAATCCATTCATGCTTCTCAACGCTCTCATCTCTACCGCATTTATTTTAATTTTGTGATTCTTCTGCCATACCCAACTTTCACTACCATACATAAGTGTTGGCACCAATACTCTTGCATGCCAGCCAGTCTGGCCTATCCATGTGGATATTCATAAAGGCGTGCACAGCACCATTTACCATATTCCCTGCATTCACTCTCTTTTCAATATCACTTTCACATGTCACACTCCGTCTATCAAAATATTTGCATTCATCGTAGATTCATCTCTTTCAAAAACCATAACTTTCGTTTTCTTTACGTTCACTTTCATTCCTTTCCTTTTCGAAGCTTCATACATAATATTTACCATCTCCTGTAGCTCATTAGCAGATAATGCAAGTATTACTTGATCGTCAGCGTAGGGTAAACATTTGAAGAGTAATTCATTCATTCTTAACCCATACATACTTTCTTTTAAATCTATCAAACAGTTATCCACGAATAGGTTGAACAGCCATGGTGACGCCAAACACCTCTGTCGATCACCTCGTTCGACAGGAAACCACTTCGTGTACGCACCATTTATTCTGACACAAGCAGTAGAATCCTCATAGAGAGATTTCAATGCTTGAATCAAATTACCGCTCATCCCATATGCAGATAACGTCGACCACAGCTCATTCCTCACCACTCGATCGAAGGCCATTTCGAAATCTATAAAAGCGCAAGAAACTTTTTGGTAATAGACCAACAAAACAAATTACTTGAATAAATATTTGTATATATAATATGTATAACACCTCTTTTCTCTCTTTTGCACCACGTACCTAAACTCTCCCTACTTTGTCTCTTACCTTAAAATTGTCAGAAAGAAATCGCTTCAAAGCGATAAGGCCGCTAATTTTGCGACACTAATGGATTAGTCTTAAGTTTCCTTTTTTATGTATTCTTTCTAATATGGTGTGTTTCAATAATGTGTTAAAATTATATAAAAAATACTTGAAGTTAGAATAAGTATATAAAGTCTAGTGTACATTTTTCAAGTAATATTTAAAGATTAATAGAAATTAGAACAGTTGGCAGCTCCACGCTGCGGCGGAAGTTCCCGTTTATTGCAGTGTAGAGCTCTTTCATTATTATAGGTCGCCGGATGGACGCTGAGAGGTTCTTTTATTTTTTAGCTACAGTTTATGAGGGGCTCTTTAAAAGGACAATAACAAATAGGCGTGTGTTGAAAATAATTATTCAAAAAGTTTTCTATTGAAAAGTATAACTAAATGACCCGGTGAGTGTATTTATCTATTCATATAAAGTTATTTCTTAATAAAAGACGTGATAGTTTAGTAGCCGTTAGATTGTCCGGCCGCGTTTAATTGGCCTCTGTAATTTTCCCGCGCTTTTTAATAGAAATAACCGTAGTGTGCCCCTCCCCGCTCGGTGTTTAACGTCGATTGTCCCGGGGTTCGAATGACGCCTAAGTGACTCTTGGGACTTAATTGTTCAAAGACTACCAACTGTTATAATTTTTATGTTTGCTAATTGTTAAACTCAAATCAAGGTTGGATAAAGAGGGCAAAAACTATTCATATTTCCACGGAATCTGTATAAAAGCAGTATAAAACACAACGTTTTTATCGTGCACAGTGGCCCGCATGTATATAACCTTACAGTATAAAGTACCCTTAAGTTTATAGTCCAATAAAGCACGGTCACTGCTCTGTTTCGGTGTTTTATTTTATTTGGCTTTTAACAAACAAATAAAAGCTGGTATTCCATGAATGCTTAATATCGTCCCGGCTTATCTGAATACGTTGTTCGTCCCTCCGTCAATTTTGAATGCCAGCCGAACATTACGTAACTGTATGTTAGACAAACACCCTCTACTCCTTTTAAAGATGACATATTGACAAATCTACATATGTATACTTAACTAGCTATTCCCTGCAGAGTCACCCATATATTTCTTTCTAAAATAAAAGTAGTCTAAGCTCCTCTTTATAAACAGCTAGATGGAATTAAAATTACACTAAACTAAATAATATATTATTATAACTTGACTCAAAAAGCACTGTTGAATCGTGAATAGTCTGTCCGTTGGTAATAAATCTACCACCGGTTCGCTAAATTGAATCCGCTGAGAAGAAACCGGCAAGAAACTAAACGGTTACTCTTTTAGAGATAGTTGCGTATGTTACAATGAGTAATATTTTGCTTCTGGGTGCAACTGCAGTCTAAACATTGTTGTCTCTCAATTAATCTTCAACATTATTACATGCCAATTGTAAAAGGATGTTTTATACATATTTCTTTAAACTATGTGGAGGCAAATCTAAAACTGATTGCGGTATCTTATTAAAATGCGTAAGCTCATTCCGACAAATCTTCTTCACTCAAAAATATGGGATTACAAGTTTGTTTTTATTTCTAGTATTAAAATTGTGAATTTCACTTTTTCTTGCAAAATAAGTGAACAGGATATTATCACGGATATATAAGATATTATCTATATATATATATATATATATATCAAAATATATAGGTTACTCATTAGCATTAGCAGCGTAGTGATACTCTAGATCCCTCTCGCTAAATAGGCTGGGAAAATAGGCCTGAGCCCAGCTGTGGGACCTAAATAAGGTGTTACTTACTTTTTTATATAGTTTAATGATGATGCAAAATAAAGGGACCCGGGTGAATTTGTTGTGGATTACAGTACAGGGCTTTAAAAAACCCTCGTAATTTTAGATTCCACATGATTCGCTAATATCATCATCAGTTCATTAGAAATTATATGAAACAAAAATTTAAAAAAAAATTAAATGTACTGTACATACTTTTATATGTATTAAGTTAAAAGTTTATTGAACCAATATTTTTGAACTGAAAACATCTTTAGGTGCGTTGTGCACTTTATTTTGTGGCTACTGAATGAGAATACGCCACCACGCTTGACTACGTAACGCTCGTTCGAGTAAAGACGGTGTGGTCAACGCGTCACTGCTATATTTTACATACAAACATAGCATCACGCCTCATTCCCAAAGGGATAGGCAGAGACCACGTCCTTCCACTTGCCACGATCCGCATCTTTCATTCTCGTTAAACCTTTCATACAACTTCGTTTACAGTACTCTTGACCTGGCCCTTATTAAAAATGTCCTGGAATTGGTCCAAAAAAGTTCGCCTTGGTTTTCCCCTCCCAACTTTCCCATTCACTCTTGAGTAATATATCCTTTTTGTCAGTGTCCTTTCAGTCATTTTCTCTACGTGCCTAAACCATCTAAGCATACCTTTCTCAATTCTAATCACTACATCTTCTTTCATTCCACAACCAGTCTGGCACTTTGAGACACCACCTGGCTATTCGTAAAGGCGTTCAGAGCACCATTTACCATATTCCCTGCATTCACTCCACTTTCACTGCTGAGCATATAGCCGACTATGCTCATCAGCGAGAGCTCACCGCCAACGAGAGAAATTAGAGGGTGCCGTTGAGGCCCCCAAGCCGGGCATTCTGCCACAGTATGATGAGATGTGTCCATTGGGGCACCACACTCGTGACAGGCGGGTGAGTCCTCATGCCCAACTATCTGGTGCAAGTACTTACCAAAGCATCCGTGCCCAGTCAGTACCTGCACCAGTCTAAACGAGAGGGATCCGTGCTTCCTACATAACCACTGCTCGAAGTGGGGTAGGATTGCTTCCACCGTAACAATACCCGCAGATGGAGACTCAAGGTCCTCTTTCCATTGCCGTATCAAATTCCTGTCAGCTAAAGCCCGGATTCTACGGATATCGTCCGTGTCAAAATTCCTATTAACCATTGCGGCTACCCTGCCTTTATATACAGTCGAAAGGACCTTCGCCTGTAATTCCCAAGGGGGATCGCCCGCTAAAAGTGTCGCCGCTGTCCATGAGACCGTCCTGTACCCCCTTATCGCCCTAATTGTTATGACTCTTTGCGCTCTGCGCAATTGAGATTTATTGGCAGCTGTCAGAGTTTCAGCCCACACAGGAGCACCATATAGTGCCATACTCCGTATGATTCCGGCATATAAGCGTCGGCACGGCGATTCAGGCCCTCCTATATTAGGCAGCAATCTACCTAGGGCGGCGGCTGCTTTTATCAGTCGTGGAGTTAAAGTGGCGAAATGCGCCCGAAAACTCCAACGACTGTCTAATGTAAGACCCAAATATTTCATTTGGGTCTTAACCTCTACTGTCCCATACTGCAGCGACAACACGGCTCCCCTAGGGGCTCCCTTCCGAGGTCCATGAAAGAGGAGACATTCTGTCTTGGTCGCAGATATTTCCAGGCCCAGCTGCCGAATTCTCTCAACCACCAAGTTTGTTCCGACTTCAGCGAGTCCAACGGCTTCTTCAAAGTTTTTTCCTCGAGCCATGATGAGAGTATCGTCTGCATAACAAAATACCCTCATCTTGGGAAGGACTGGACATCGTAAAAGCCAGTCGAAGCCTATATTCCACAGTACTGGCCCTAATACTGATCCCTGCGGTACACCGCAGTTAATCCTTCGTCGAAATAAATTCCCTCCATTTTCCCATAGGACCTCTCTGTTTTGGAGATACGCCTTCAATACTTTCGCAAGATATGGAGGCACACCGTGATATCGGAGCGCCTCCAAAATCGTCTGATGTGGGAGACTATTAAAGGCGTTCGCTATATCCAGCGAAACCGCCAAGACTACTTCCCCTTTCCCTACTGCATCAACCCTTAGGTTCCGCACGGATTCCAGAGCGTCTATAGTAGAACGACCTCTCCGGAATCCAAACTGATAGTCCGAAAGTCCGGGCCCGACCTCTTCAAGGTGCTTAGTGAGACGGCTGGCGATAATCCTTTCAAAGACCTTGGCGACCTCATTGAGAAGTATAATGGGCCGATATCCAGATGCGGAATCTAAGGGACGGTCTCTCTTCTGCAGAAGGCACATCCTTCCCACCTTCCATAAGTTCGGGAAATGACCCTCCAGGAGGCACTCATTAAAAAGCTCTTTAAGCCACCCTCCCAGGTATTCCACAGCAAGAAACAAAACCTTGCCCGGAATGCCATCGGGCCCTGGCGCGGTTTTCCTGGTCCTTAGACGGTCAAGGGCCAAGGTCATTTCTGATACAGATACTGAAGGTGCAATGTCAGCCGTCGCCCCTTCTCTGGTCGTAGAAGCCATAGTCGGGGGCACAAAGTTATTGGGAGAATGCGGAAATAGCTCGCCCACGATTTTCTGCAAAAGGTCCTGCTGCAGAGTCTCTGTGACCGGTGCACCCCGCGTGTGCAGTTTCTCTCGTATCGCACGGTAGTGACGACCCCAGGGGTACCGGTTGAGACTCTGTAGCATCTCCTTCCGGGCCTCTGATTTTGCCTGACTTATAGCATGTTGTAGTTGCTTTTTAGCCACGCGATAATCCGTTCTTAGACGCGCCTCCATCGTCTCTTCCCAATTTCCACGTCTGTGACTTCTTCTGCGATACCTCTGATAAGACCTGCGGGCTTGCTGACAGATAGTTCGTAAAGCAGCCAAGCGCTGGGACCACCAATAAACCTGGTGGCGATGCGACCGAAGTCGTGATCTAGGCATGGCCGCATCACAGACCTCAGTTAGAGCTCTACTGAGGCGGGCAGCTTTCTCCTCTATACTAGCCCCCTGAAGAAGTGGTGAAGCCCATCGTTGAACTATAGCCGCTTCTACGGCTAACTCCGGATCTAAACGAACTAGGGCCCAGCGTGGCAACCGGCCTGGAGCACTGGAAAGGTTTGCCAGATTCTGAATAGTGGGTCCAACCTCGAATCTAATATAGAGATGATCAGAGAGAGTCTCCACCTCTTCCTCTACTCTCCAACCACTTATTCTGCGTGCGACATCTTGGGTGCATTCACTCTCCTATCAATATCACATTCAAATGTTCAATCTTTTGTAAAGTTAGATCCCAAGTATACAAATTCTTTCACATCTTCCACTTGTTCCCCATCAGTCAAAATATTGTAATTGATATATTATATATTTTAATTATTTGTATATCTCACTCGCTCACTTCAACCGATGAACGTTCACTGCTGGACAAAGGTCTCACCTAATGCCCACAAGACCCGATCTTGCGCCGCCTGGCTCCAGCGGCTACCAGCGACCCTCCTTACATCGTCGTTCCACCTTGTGGGGGATCTGCCTACTTGCGTCATCCGGTGTGGAGTCGCCATTCTCGAACCTTCGGGCCCCAACGTCCATCGGTTAATCAGACTACGTGTCCCGCCCATTGCCACTTCTGCTTCGCGATTCTTAGGGCTATGTTGGACACTTTGATTCTTCTAGGGGTCTCCTTATTTCCGATTTGATCGCGTAGAGAAACTTCAAGCATAGCCCTGTCCATCGCCCGCTGTATGACTTACACCTTTCGAATGAATCCCATAGTCAGCGATCACGTGTCCGATCCGTAGGTCAGGATCACTGGCAACACTCATTATTTGAAGACTTTGGTCTTCTGGCACTGAAGAATATTGGACGAATAGAACTTGCGCAGCTTCCCGAAGTCCGACCCGAAGCCCAACCAAGGTAGACCGGCGGTTCTTCTCTAAATTGGACATACCTAGTTGGACTGTATATCCCAGGTATGTGTACTTGTCAACAATTTCATATTTTATATTTTGATATAAATATACCGTAAATGTTATTACTTTATGGTACGCCTGAAGTTTTTCTTTCAGACGCGAGATTTCAAGCGCACACGAAGTATTTTACTGTAATAAACCTGGAAATGAGCTATTTCCGTACCCTATATTTATTTTACTCAAATTATTTTCATTTTAAAATGTTATAATAGAGTTATTCCAGTAAACAAGTCAATAAATTTTACAACGTGATAGGTTTCCCTTTAATTAAAATAGATTTTCATTAAATTTTGCGAGCCGTCGGGACGTTAAATTATAAACGTCGAAATACCTTTGTTTGGTGTATCTGTTTGTAAATTTGATCTCAAATGAATTACTTTATATGGCTTTGAAGGTATACAATAAAGTAAATGTTCAAAGAAGTTACTCCATTGGAAAAAGGTAGAACACAAAAGCATATGAAGTAGGTTAACCCGTTATAATTTTAGCCAAACACTTCGAAAGTTATAAATATGTCGGAGAAAACATAATTCCCGCCAACATCGACATTAGTGGGGCCCATAATTAATCCTCCAAAGTGTGGGCGTCGATGGGCAATGTTGGCGCAATCAAACACTTTATAAATTACCTCAGATTTAATGTCCAATCACTTAATGTTCCCGATAACAAATTACTCAAACACATTAACAATAATAAGAACGCACGACAGAATCATTAGTCGACCGCTCTAGCGGACTGTTACTTGAGAACTGTCGAAACCGCCGCCGGCCTGTGACACATTGACTCTGTCCAGCGCTGATAAATTGCGCTGGCGTTCCGGAAACTATTTGATTTCTACTAACATTTTTAACACACACTACTTTTATGTCTTTGTTTAGTTATTAACTTGTCGGTCTCACTGGAACAATGGTGCGAATACTTATAAGAAGCTTCCGTGGCTAGTTACCACTATCCTACCAGCAAAGACTTAAGCAAGCATTAAAAATTGTGTTCCGATACGATACTATATAGAAACTTTAAAATTGCGAAAGCACGCTAGCCTGGTAAGAAATAATTTACTCCTTATTTTACATTAAAGGGAAGCAATGCAATGCTTGGCAGTGAGGTAGGATGGAATGCAGTTCCTCCTTCTTCGAGGATGTCATCTCGTCGAAGGAGGCAATGGAGAGAGAAAGGGAAAGTACTGCTCATGCCGCACTCCTTCGAAAGAGGAAGCCGGATGGCATAAGGCGCCTTCTTAAACCATTCTTTGTCGGTTGCTTCCCGAAGTGTCAGAGCAAATGCGCAAGGGAGCCTCTGACACCTCCAATTCAGGTTGAAGAGGGTGACGCTGGGTTTTACTGAGTATTCTGGCAAAGCTAATGAGTCCCACACTCCCTGTTCTCATGGTAGAGGTGCATAAAAGCATTTCCCAGCGGAAAAAAGGCGTGCTTTCAACATGAATTCACTAACCAACACGTGATGATACAGTTAATGATACAGTTAATCGAGACTATACCATATGACTAATTAATAATTGTATTTTTATTTGTCGCCTCCTTCTGAGAAGCTGTCATCCGGCAAGAGGAGACATTAACAGGAAAAGTGACTTTAAGGCAGATGCTATTCCCTCTCGCCGGAGAAGAGGGGGCGTCAGGAGGTGCAAATTTGCCCTAGTCTCCCTGAACTAAATCCACGGCGCCAGAGCTGAATGAGTCAGCGGAAATCTGGTCCCCAACACCTGGATGATGAGGGTTCCGCTGGATTTTAGTGGGTATCCTGGTACAGTACTTTATACTTTATCCGGCGTGCATAAAGCATTTTCTAGCGAGAAAAAAGGTCTTGCATTTATGTGAAGTTATTGATCGCTTATCATAAGGTGAGGTAAATGTCAAGCAAAGTTCAGATTGGCTTTGATTTTATTTAATAATTTAATATGTTGCCTATCCCTTAAGTTGTCCATGTCAACTACATGATACGATAGTTTTGTCTAAACTCGGGCAATCAGAAATATAAGCATCTTTTTCTTTTTAAGTCATAATTTGTATTATCTATTTAGCTTCTCGGTAACCATCGTAACAAAATATGCGCAGAAAAAATAACATACAATTGTAATAACGAAAAATAAATCAGTTACAAAGTGACCGTTACTGACTGTGTCCCGTCGAAGTTTGTTAAATTTTTTTGTGGTTTTTTGTAAACTTTGAGTATTTATTAGTGATTATTTGTGTTTTTGGTTATATAAGTGATGTGAATAACAATTAAAACCTTTGAGATAAGTTTTAATTTTTAAGCCTATGAATACAAGACGGACGTTTTTTATTATCTCGAAGTTTAGCGAAATATGACGCTACACCAGAGTCTTATTTTAATTAACAAAAGATAACAATGTATAGTTTACCTATTAGCAAACATACTTTCATAAATATTTAAGTCCCAAGAGCCATTCGACCGGCGGGGCAATCAACGCCGTAAATGTCCGTGCAGAGCAGGGGCAAATACTGTATTTAACTCGATATACGTCGGACAGATTACTAATTGTTTTTTCCATTTTTTGGGAGACGTTAGCTGGAAACAAAAGACAAAAAAAATGTTTTCTTCGGACAAGCGAAGGGCTATAAAGTTAAGACGAGCGAATTTAACAAATACAAAAGGGAGTCGGAAAATTAAAACCTCCAAAGCCGAGGATTGTCGAAAGCCACAAACTTAATAGCAAAATAAACAAACCAAAACGATGTGCGCGTAAACTGCCCTTAAACTATTAATCTTGTGTGTTGACACAACGGAAATTAGAAGGTAATTTAAGCGTCCCTCAATCGCTTGCTCGTTAGGTACAATTTTATATCAAAATACGCCTTAGCTTGTAACTGTGTTATAAAGTGTAAGGCCTAATAAAAATCATCTAGATTTAAAGATGGTTTAGATTTTAAAAAACTTGCAATATGCTTAGAACATTATATGACAAAAAAAAAATAACTCTATTTATATTCAAGATTAATATATAAAAAGGTTTTAATTTTTCCGGTTCATTCTAAAGTAATTTACAATATCGGGCACTGTGTATAAAAAGATTATAATTTTGTAAGAAAGTGTTTCAATGATACATCATAGGTTTTTCTATTTTTTATACTAATGATAATGTTTTTTAGCATGGCGTTTAAAAACCGATGACCTATAATATATTAATGGGTGATATCATCGTCAAAGTTTGACCCTTTATACGTAGGGTTCATTGATATCTAAACTAATATTATAAAGAGGAAAGATTTGCCTTTTTGTATGTATGTAAGTATTTATGTTTGTAACATTTTCACAAAAAAACTACTGGACCGATTTAAAAAATTTTTTCACCATTAGAAAGCTGCATTTTCACTGAGTAATACAGGGTATATTAATTTTTCAAAAAATAAATAGGAATCCCTAAAAATGCGTTAATATAACACAAGGTGTGAAAAATTAGTCACAAAAAATCTGTCATCGAGTGCGCTGCGGAAACTATTGAAGATAGAACAAAAAAATGTTCTACAGTTTTATAGAACGTATTAAAATCTACATTAAAGTCTGCAATACCAATTATCCAACTACTTTAGTTAGGCCACTATAACTACTTTTTTGCATTTAAAAAGCGAATAAAAGAGCCGACCACAATCGTTCATACCTCTGTATTAATCCATATCCTATTAAATTATTTTTTATATTATATTAAAACGACGTAAAACTGCCTCATTGGTCTAGTGGTAAGCATGTTTGACTACAGACATGAGATCCTGGGTTCGAGTCCCGGGTCGGGCCAATTCGAAATAGATATTGAGTTTTCTATTAAGATTTTCTCAATATTTGCCCGAAGTTGGGAAGTTGGCGGTGTGATCCACCCCCGTGCCTCGGAGAGCACGTTAAGCCGTCGGTCCTGCGCCTGATCTCTCTCCGGTCGTAACGGATTGCCGTCACGTCGGACTACGAGAGTGAAGGAATAGAGAGTACACTTGTTTACTATGCCTGCCAATTCGCAGTGGAGCAGCGTGGTGGGTCTATGCTGTAAAAACCCTCTCTCGTATGAGTGAGGAGGCCTGTGCCCAGCAGTGGGACGTTAATGGGCTGCTACTTACTTCCTTACTTATATTATATTACAAAGTATTATTTTAAAAATATTGATCAACCGAGTTTTAAGTTTACGTACCAAACTAAACAAATTATACTAAGTTTGTCGTTGGTGATAACGTAACATTAAGGTGAATCTCTCCCTCGATGCTTAAAGTTGCACTGGTTTACTAGAAACTAGTAAAGTGCTTAGTAAACTGATAAAAAATAAAAAAAAGACCCAAGCTTATAATATACAAGAATTGTTTCTTTGTATTTACTCTGAAGCGGTTCTACTACAAAGTCAAAAGCGATGTTTATATTTCCTAGTTTCCTTATTAGTTAGTCATTTCCTAAAGCATTTTTATTCCATTTAAAATCCTTTGACTCCATGATTCACTTAGTTCAAAAGAAAGCAATCACCTTTATGTAGAGAAAACGTAAGAAATGTATTTTTTATAAAGAACACTGTAGGTTTTCCTATTACAAATATTCTAAATACTGCAATATTTTTTACTTCATCAGCTAAAATCACGATATACTCAAAACTATGAAACTGATTAATAATATTGTTTAGTCCTTTTTAATTTAAGTTCTGGTTAAAAATTACTTTTTATCCTTAGACAGTCTTTATATGTTTTACATGTGTAATTTAAAGCGCATGTAACTGATTTATATTAGAAATTTTTGGTCTTAAAACAATTTTTTAGTATTATACCTCAACGTTCAAACTTAAACGTTATAAAAAGTAATTTAATATTTTTTTTTCTCATTTACATTCACGTTGAAACGCAAATTTAGAGTGTAGGGAAAGTATCGTATAAAAAAGTTTTTCGATTACGACATTTAGGGAACTTCGTCCCCAACCACTTAAGATATTTAATTTAAGTTCGTAAGCATAGTAAGTAGTCAGTTCGTTTTTTATTGCAATATTACTTTAAAATTCAATCGAAATGGTAACGAACGTTTCATTTCATATAGTAATAGCTTCACTGTGATTTCGCCTGATTTTTTTTGAAAAACAGTCTAATATGGTAGCAGCCAAACCTTGTAAGAGGTAATTTACCTTCTTTATAGTACCTTTCCTAAATTTGTCTTATCGGAAATCCAACATGCTACCTTTTTTCAATAATACCTGTAACATTGTACCATCAAGTCCGTCAAGTGACTATTTTCTTTACTGCTGATAGGTTAGTATTGTTTGAAATCACACNCCGGAGAGAGATCAGGCGCAGGACCGACGGCTTAACGTGCTCTCCGAGGCACGGGGGTGGATCACACCGCCAACTTCCCAACTTCGGGCAAATATTGAGACAATCTTAATAGAAAACTCAATATCGATTTCGAATTGGCCCTACCCGGGACTCGAACCCAGGACCTCATGTCTGTAGTCGAACATGCTAACCACTAGACCAATGAGGCAGTTACTTTACTACGATACTATTAAATTATTAGTGAATTTTCGAGCATTTTCAATTCAGGGTTTCTTATGTTCAATATTAAAATATAAATTCAACAGTCCATATAAACCACCATTATATTAACACAAATAAAACAATTATTATAGTTTTTTATTTTATTTTCAAGAGAATGAAATAACAGAAATTATATCACAGTAGATTTTTGTTACAAATTTTTGTTTAAAAATAAGAAATATGATACTGAATCGCATGATAATAACATTGAAGAATAATTTGAATATGCGAATTGTTATTCGATTGATCGATATTGACATTCGATTCGATTCGAATGATATTCGCACACCCCTTCTATTGCGATCTTTTATACCATATAAATCAAATAGGTTTCTTAGAAAATAATGGAGCAAAACTTTTATTGCGAAAAGATCTTCGTCAAGATTCA
Source organism: Elymnias hypermnestra (assembly GCA_015832385.1). Taxonomy (NCBI): domain Eukaryota; kingdom Metazoa; phylum Arthropoda; class Insecta; order Lepidoptera; family Nymphalidae; genus Elymnias; species Elymnias hypermnestra. The sequence goes on along the minus strand of JACTOM010000049.1, from coordinate 781,413 downwards.
CTATCTCTACCTCTTTTATAATATGTAAGCATATATATGGATACTCTGGGTATATAAATTTAAACATAATATTGTTTAGTCCTTTTTAATTTAAGTTCTGGCTAAGAATAATTTTATTTCCTCAGACAGCCTTTATATGTTTTCCTTAACATGTGTAATTTAAAGCGCATGTAACTGATTTATATTAGAAATTTTTGGTCCTAAAATAATTTTCTATTATTTTACCTCAACGTTCAAACTTTGACGTTATAAAAAGTAATTTAATTTTTTTTTCTCATTTACATTCACGTTGAAAAGCAAATTTAGAGTGTAGGGAAAGTATCGTATAAAAAAGTTTTTCGATTACGACATTTAGGGAACTTCGTCCCCAACCACTTAAGATATTTAATTTAAGTTCGTAAGCATAGTAAGTAGTCAGTTCGTTTTTTATTGCAATATTACTTTAAAATTCAATCGAAATGGTAACGAACGTTTCATTTCATACAGGAATAGCTTCACTGTGATTTAGCCTGATTTTTTTTGGAAAACAGTCTAATATGGTAGCAGCCAAACCTTGTAAGAGGTAATTTACCTTCTTTATAGTATATTTTCTAAATTTGTCTTATCGGAAATCCAACATGCTACCTTTTTCCAATAATACTTGTAACATTGACCCATCAAGTCCGTCGAGTGACTATTTTCTTTACTGCTGATAGGTTAGCATTGTTTGATTATAAACCTAATGGTAAATGATGAGTCAGTCTAAGATAAAAGCGCGATAAATTGGTAAGAGGTCATTTATTTTTATGGTTTCCACAAATCACCATACCGAAATGGAATTTTTTGCTTGATAGAACGTTTTGGCTGGTAAGGTGGTAATTAGCTACGAAAATAAAAGTGCCAGTCTAGATTTAGACAAATAAGCGACTGCATCTCCTGAGTAAACCCTATCAGGACTCGATCCTATGACCTCTGCTAATGAAACGGGTCATAACACTGCTCAATTCAAATTAAAAGAAACTTTTGGTCTTTCCAAATGCATTGCAATTTTTAATTGGTCATTTTAACTGTGTCACATTTTGATAATTTTTTAAAATATACATAACAATAACAATTGTGTATAAATTACTATCTATGATAAATTACCAGTAATAATATATGAAACTTTGTTTGCACGTCGTAAGAGAGATATAGAGGGACAAATTTGCTAAATAAAAAAATGTTTATAAGGAGTCAACCTTAAAAGAAAGACGTGTGCTGTCACGGACATTTTCCAAAACTTTTAAAGGGGAATAGTTCTGTCATACATGATTTTTGCGAAACTATAACGCCCTATATTCACACTGCAGTCCAGTCTTTTTCAGGATCCCGTTTGATGGCGAATGTGTTTTTATGCTAGCGTTCACACGAGCAGCCCGCATGCGGGATCTTGGAAAAAATCGTTCCGGTTGAATTGTGTCATTCGGTTTTGTCACTAGAAACTGAATCGGTAGTCGAGTGAAAAGCGGGATCCCATTTTATCATACATATATTTCAATAGCAGTGTTCACACGGCTTATTGCGTGCGGTTTTTATCTTCTCTCGGGTTCGTCTCAAGTCTAGTTGAGGATTACGGGCCTCGGGGCATCATGTGCATGCTCGGCAATTTATTTTTCCCGTATTGTTGAACGGGCTGGATCCTGCCGGCGATGCCAGTGGGCCCATCTAATTCCAATCCAGTGTCTTTCCGGATGAAGCCACTACCGTTGCGTCGTCTTAGCCGTCATCGCCTACATCGAATAGCGGGGATAGCAGGAGCTCTCGAGGCAGACGGCGCCCAGTTTTTGCTACTCTAGAGTGGGTGCTGGCAATCCCGTGAGGTGTGTATGCGGGAAGTTGTCGCGATGGACTACATCGTTCCTGACGTATCTTGGAGCTCCTACTATCATACGTAGGTTCTAGTTTTGCCGGATCTGCAGCCTTCTCTTTTGGTACCCAGAGCAGAAGGAGTACCAGGCAAGCGCCGCCTATGTCATTCTAGAGCGGGCGTAGGCTCCATAGATCTTCAGTTTTGCTTTTATTGGGAGAGGGTTTTAACTGGACACTGTTATTTACGGGACGCTAGACGTAATCAAAAACTTTCTTCTCAAATCGTTCATAAGGTTTAGAAAAATTCCCAAATTGTTGTGTCAGAATAGGATGCCCTTGAATCTTCTATTTCACTGCTGACACCGGTAATATAAGGAATATAAGGAAAGTATTCACGTCCATTTAACTAACCGGCGTAAGAATGGTCACAAAACAGGATGCAACCGTGTTTATACGGCAGTCCAGTTTTACGGGACCAGCTTTTTACTGGAATATCATGTGAACCGTTTTGCAGGATACAGTAAAAATCTGGTCCTGCAAAACTGGACTGCCGTGAAAATTTACGCAGCGCGCGGCGGAAGTCCTAATAAAACCATTTTTAAAGTAATATTTTAAAGTAATATAAGCTTTCTGAAAGAATTTTTCAAATCGTACCGATAATTCCTAAAATTTTGTATTTTCAAACAACGAAACTCTTCAGTTTTATAATATTTAAATTCGAATTCGATTTTACTTAAAACAGTGTGACGTATTCAAATATGACGACTCGGTCTCATTAAATTCCCACCTAATAAAGAAGCTTTCGCTTTAAAAATAGTTCTGTTAATTCTGTCTGCTATGTTATTTTTGGCTTTAAATAAGATATCGAAATACTTCATAGAGGTTTTATAAAGTCTATTATTGTTTGAGTTTGTGAACTCCCGGCTAAAATTTAATTTGCCGGAATACTTCCTGTTCTAACCATTTTGATTAATTGTCAGTCAAAAGTTCGGTTTCATATTGCGTCTGCCAATATTAACCGCAGTTGTTACGTTTCAAATTAAATTGGTCGTTGAATTTCGCTCTGGAAATTCAGTCGTTTATAGAAGTATGTCACATTATAATGCTACCGTTCGGTCAATTAAGTTACTATTTAACGGGTAACTGTTATCCATATAAACGGGGCCAATTACTTTAAAATAATTGCTAGAAGTTGGGAAGTTGGTAGCGTGCTCCACCCCCGTGTCTCGGAAAGCAAGTTAAGACGTCGGTCCTGCGCCTGATCTCTCAACGGTCTTGTCGGATTCCAGTCACATCGGACTATGAAAGTGAAAGAATAGAGAATGCACTTGTGTACTGTGCCTGCCAAACCCTGTCTCCTATGAGGGACGAGGCCTGTGCCCAACAGTGGGACGTTAACGGGCTGCTGCTTACTTATGTACAGTTGTATGTCTGTTTATTTATACACGGAACCTACTTTCTCTCTCCCTCTTTTCTGTGACGGTCTCCCTTCCGTTACGTTTTTCTGGAAGTTATTGCTTGTGAGCGATAATAAATAAAATAGCCTTTTTTGGTACAGCTACATTGATTCTTAAATTAGGTACCGTTATTTTGTTATTTTGTCTTTATGTTTGATTATTATCAAGGAGGCCTCTACCCAACTGGGGGGCAGTTGGGTAGAGGCCTCCTCCAAAGATTTTGCTCTCTTTTTCTTCTTTCTATCCTGAGCTGTTTACGACTACTTTGGACCAGCGATTTTTATTAATTCGTCCTCCCAACATGATGGGCCTTCCTTGCGGTCCTCTCCAAATGGTTATGTAACCGACCCTAGTGTAATAATTGAAGTTTTTCTATGTCTCTGCTCTTATCCTTTGTAGTATCTATTTTTGGAGGGCTTTGGTCGTACAAATCTACGGTGACCTCCCTGATTGAAACATTATTTTTTATGATATTTACAAGTGATAAGATTGCCCAATTGTACACTAATCTACTTGTTACGTGGTGTTCAATAAAGCATACTATCTATGTACAAAATACAATTAAAATGCATCTTTTTATACATCGCCTCAAATTTCGTCGCCTATCTATAACATTTCGCATTACAGCAGGTTGTAGTGAAGGGGTAAAGTAAAAGACGTTCGGTAGAGCAGCCAAACCCTATGGCTGGCATCAGCTGGTAACTTGCATCGTGGTTTCTTAAAACCACACAATGTTTTGAAGTGAAACTTCTTTACAAAATTAAGGTTAGGTAGTTTTAATAGTAACAAATATCAAGTAACATTTTAATTAGCAACCCGTCATTTAAGGTATTATTTTTCATAAAATATAAAATACTCCATAAATTTTTTTTGCTAAATCTTAAATTGAAAAGAAAATTTAATTAATAATTTCTAATATTGACAAAGAAATCGTGGCATTTTTATTTACAATTCGTCATTTGAGATTTTAATAAATCATTTGTATTAATTTTCGACACTTTTAATATTTTAATGAAAATTAAATTAATTCAAATGCTAACATATCTTCTTTTATCCCTCTCTCTAACTCTCGGAAATATAAAGTTTTAAATTTGTATATGAACGTTACTTAAAAATTAGTTTGCCAAAGAAGTTTTACTTCTATCATGTGTACTCACGCACTTTTAATATAACAACTTCATTGACAAGGTAAATTACCTTTAACCAGTTTAACTATCTTAGAGAGTATCGCCATTTATCATCAGGTGTGGTCACAGTCAAGCGTTAATCTGTCAGCAATCAAAAGAAATCGTTTAATAGTAATTTCCTGGGAAGGAATAATTATAATAGCATTAATTACTATTTGATACTAACATTTTGCCGTGAATACGTCTTTAAATTCGTATCCAGAGGGAAGTAAATTAAATAAACGAATGATAACAAAATTGGGGGATATAATTTGGTGTTGTAGCTACATATCCAAAACCTCTATCCAACATTCAATTACTCCAGTGAATAGCTAAAGGGTGAAACAATTTATTACGCTAAATAAGGACTGTTACACATCGCACGTGGCGGAGAGGGATGCCCCCAAACCACTGTTACGAGACGTATTCACTTCCAACAAACGCCCGTGTAAAAACCACAATCACATCCCATTTTTTTTGTATAATATAGGAATCTACATTCACAAGTAGAACAACAGTAAGATGTAGCTTGGATTTGCATTATTCTTAAATAAAATGTACACTCACATTTCATCAAAACAAAAAATCATGTCAAAAATGACAAAAAAATAGGTTTTATTAAATAATCTCCGAGTTACGTTAACCGACACCTTTTGTTTGGCTTTCATTATAACATTGTTATCTTAATTGTTAATCCGGTGTAACTTTTTAGGTCACCGTTTATGTTTCAGACTTTAAACAGTGAGCGTGACTCCTTGAAAGTGAATTACATTCTTTTTTGCCTCCCTTTTGGGAGGGATATCAAATTATGTTACCTTGCAAATGTAGGTTAGTGAAATAATTTTTTTGAAAGTTATACTTCTTTTGGCGCGTTTTAGTTTTGTTAATATTTTATAATTATATAATATTGTGACATTGAAAATATCAACGTGACATTCTTATCAAAATTATATACTTTCAGACTCAACTATCGAATACAGATTATAAACTATTTATATCCAATGAAAGCCTTTGCCTTGAATTGAGTGAACGAATGGTGGATGTATTTGATTTAACAAGCTACAAAAACTACGGCGTGGATTAATGGTTAAAATTTCGAAGATACTAACTACTGATTTATGCAATTAACCATGTATTTCAATAAGACATGAAATAATCGCGCTAAAAGTTGTGCTATCCATTGATAATGGCTGATAATTAAAAAGTTCCGATATCAAATTTATGCATATCATTGTTTGAAAAGATTTTTATCGTGTTACGCCAAAGTATAACTTCTAACGCGTGTACATAAGTACACACAAACTTTTTTTATACTAGCTGACCCGGCAAACTTTGTACCGCCTCAGAATTAATAAAAATAAATGCTGAATGATAATTGCGGAATATTTCAACTTTCAAAAAAGAAGTCGTCGTCAAAATACCGCTACTTTTATGCCTAGATTCCTGCCCAGAAACTGTTGGTTGTCAATGTCAAAAGTCAAAAAACAAAAGTATTCTTTTAAGTTCCATTTTATTTCTGGGCGACAGTCAAAGGGTAAAGTCCCACTACTGGGCACAGGCCTCTTCACTTATATGAGAGAGAGTTTTTAGAGCAAAGGACCCACCACGCGGCTCCATTGGATTCATTTTTCCTCGTAGTATAGGACGGAAATCCGACATGACCTGAGAGAGATCAGGCGCAGGACTGACGGCTTAACGTGCTCTTTGAGGCACGGGGGTGGAGCACCAAACTAGAAACCTCAACATCGACTTTTAAATTTGCCCGAACCCAGGGCCTCATGTCTGTTGTCGAACATGCTAACCACTAGACTAATGAGGCAGAACGACAGTATAAATATTCAAAACCAAAAACTGAAATCTTCACTTTTAATTTGATTTCTAAAGGACTTTTAAATTTAATTGATTTCTAAATAACGGGACTAACATTTTTTTTCATAATTACTCGCATTTTAAACCGTCCTTGGACTTATATAAATAATTCAAAACTAATCTTAGACAAATCAATCCAGCTGTTCTCGAGTTTTAGTGAGACTAACGAAGAGAAAATTGATTTTTATACGTATAAATATTAAAAAACGATTGTATCTTTAAATGGTTGTTTTCTATCCGTTCCTCAATCGTTTTAATATTTATGATTAAAGTTTGCCAAGTGGATATTTGAACTTCTGTGAAGGTTTCGTTATCTTCTTTATTACTTTTGATGAAAGGGTAATTCGAAATGATGTATTATAAATAATTACAATATATAACAGATATCCCCATATTTCCACGGAATGGGTGTATTAATAGCTTGCTATTATATCTTGACAAAAAGTTACCCATAAAAAAATCGTGTATTTATTATAATTAATAATATCAATAAAACCTACAATTTTGGTACGCTTTGCCAGTTTTTTTACGTTTACTTACTCCCTCAGTCCCGTATACGGAAACATTTTCCTTATTATTTTTAACTTTGCTTTCCTTCCTTATTTGTGTGCGAAGATATTTAATTACACAATATAGCTAAACAAAAATAATGTAAAAAAGGCAATCCAAAAAAACAGATGATTGCAAAATCGGGGGATACACTTTGGAGTTATAGCTACATATCTATCATATCTACCTGAAATACAATTACATCACTGGATAGCTAAAAGATCAAAGAATTTCTTACGCTAAATAAGGACTGTAACACATCGCACGCGGCGGAGGGTGAAGCTCCAGTTATGAGTCGTATTCACGTACAACAAACAGCCGCGTAAAATCTAGTTATTTACATTCGATTAAAAACGTATACATTATATACAAGGGTTTCTAGCTTTTAAAAGTTAAGATTTTGTAGTTCTTGGATATTTAAAAACGAATGCAATATGAATTCCAACTACGTCTTTACTCATCTTTTGAGTCATTATATATAATTTAAGAAATGAGAATATAAAGCATATTTAGAATTCAAAACGAGTATACGGCAGTTGAATTTGTAAATTTATGAAGATTTACAAAACAGTGATATGAAAAATTCTTGCCAACGAGTTGTCTGCTATTATTAAACTGTGAAATTTGAATATTAAGGAGACCCAGTTTCCTTTTTCAACAATATTTCACCTAATAGTGTTATTAACGGTAAATAATAGGGATGAGATTATTTGCAATAATTTACTTTGTTTAAAACAAAAATTAAGGTTTCTGTTAATAAATTTTGCAAGGGTTTTTCTTTTGCAATAGGTAAGGTAAGATAAGAAGCAGCGCAATAATGTCCCACTGCTGGGCACAGGGCCTCCTCCTTCATTCTCATAGTCCGATATGATGGGAATCCGACACGACCGAAAAGAGATCAAATGCCAGACCGACGGTTTAAACCAACTTAAAATACTGACAATTTCTTAACAGAAACCCAATATCGATTATTGATTTCGCCCGACCCAGGATACGAACATAGGGCCTAATGGCTGTAGGCGAACAAACTGTCCACTAGACCAATGAGGCAATTTTTAATAGGTAATGGCTAATTATTTCACAAATTATTAGCGCTGGTTGTAAATGGCTAATTATTTAAACATTTATTTTGAAGCCTACTTGTCGGAAAATTTAAAAACGATATATTCTTTTAAATATAAGGACGCTATGTTTGAATAGGATAACGAATAGTAAAAATATATTCAAATCCTATTAGGTTATTATAAATAAGTGCGTGGGTACAAAGTACACGTCAGAAGTTTTTAAGTCATATTTATATTTATACAAATCTAAAACTTTAGAGACTTAGGGAAAAAGGAAGATATGTTTAGGAATTTAATGAATTTAATTTTCATTGATAATTAATTGAAATCAATAATTTATTGAAATCTCAAATGATGAAATGTGAATAAAAAACTGTGTACCCCAAAATGACGCTAATCACGCGTTTACTCCGTAGAAATTTTACCCTTAAGAAGTTTTACTTCAAAAATTAACAAAACTAATATTTCTTTATACACAATGTGCTCAAATAAATTATGAACAATCTTTCATAGGCAAGGTTGGTATTGTGTAATCGACGAAGTTCATGAAATCTGGCTTCGCGTCAATTTACCTTATGTTAGAGTACCAACGTTATTGCCTTCTAATCTATCAAAAGCAGCCGGCGGCACTTACGGAATTGGGAACGGAAGGTAAATATTTAATAACACACAGAAAGTGACTGATCCGACGAAAGAACGATTCGATTACCTCGAAGTTTTCCGTGGAATTGCTCCGATCTGGTGCCTGACGCAATTCGTTTAACAGGAGTTGTGCAGTTTTGATTTTCTTGCGAAACGAAAATGAATGGCGGCTATATATTACCGACACATTTCTCGTTGGGCTTAAGACGTTAAATAAAATACGGGCTCAGGAGTCGCCAATTGGGAGAAATAGTAATCGATACCATACAAGTTATATCGTACACTTTGGTATAGAGAGTATTCTTACCACACCACATTCTTGAATTATTGAAGTGAACCGTACACGATTTTCAGCACCGGTACAAACCGATTACTTCAGAAAAAACACCGGGTTTTAAAGTTATTTTATGTTTAATAGAATGACACGATAATATCAAATCAAAGACTTAGTTACAGTTTATTTTTCTAATGGGCAAAAGTCCCGCTACCATTTTGATTACCTATAACTTTGTTCATACAAAAGATAAGTAGGTTTGATTTTCATGAAAAGTTAATTTGGTCTTTACATTTAATAAAACATCATTGCATCCACTAAAAGCAACTGTATGGTGTGGTATTCCTGCTGGAAATATCAGCATGTTGGGGCCACAGCACACACATTTGACATTTCAATCCTAGAATGACGTTTTTCCACGAAGATTAATTTCGTGAAATGGCTATTTAGTACGGCCAGCTAGATCTTCTTATTTAACAGCACCAGACTTTCTCTTATATGGTTTTTCAAAATCAAAAATGTATGTGAATCCAATACGAAGCTTTTCACTGCGGCGCTGGAAGACCTTTTTAAGCTTTTGGAGTGGAACGGGCTGGGCATCAACATCAACGGCGAGTACATCGCTCATCTACGGTTTGCCGATGAGGTAGTCATTATGGCAGAGACTCTCGAAGATCTCAATACAATCCTCAATGACCTCAGCAGAGTTTCTCAACAGGTGGGCCTGAAAATGAACATGGATAAGACGAAAATTATGTCTAATATCCATGTACCGCCTCACCCAGTCATCGTTGAGAACTCAGCTCTCGAAATTGTTGACGAGTACACATACCTGGGACATATAGTCCAGCTAGGTAGATCCAATTTCGAGAAGGAGGTCAACCGCCGAATCCAACTCGGTTGGGCTGCGTTCGGGAAGTTACGCCAGATATTTTCGTCCGATAACCCTCAGTGCCTGAAGACCAAAGTCCTCGAACAGTGCTTGTTGCCAGTGATGACCTACGGTTCTGAGACGTGGTCGCTGACTATAGGCCTCATGCGGAAGCTCAGAGTCACTCACCGTGCGATGGAGAGGGCTATGCTCGGAGTTTTTCTACGTGATCGAATCAGAAATGAAGAGATCCGTAGTAGAACCAGAGTCACCGACATAATCCTGCGAATCGCGAACCTGAAGTGGCAATGAGCGGGGCATATAGCCCGAAGGACCGATGGACGTTGGGGACCGAAGGTGCTGGAGTGGCGACACCGCACCGGACGGCGCAGTGTAGGGAGACCCCCCACAAGGTGGACCGACGACATAAAGAGGATCGCTGGTAGCCGCTGGAGTCAGGCGGCGCAAGATCGGGCCTTGTGGACGTCATTACGTGAGACCTATGTCCAGCAGTGGACGTCCATCGGTTGAAGCGATGTCGACGATGACGACGACGATGTGAATAAGCCCCAAACAATGCAATATCTTATTCATCGAAAACTGAAGAAATTCCGCCTAAGATGTTGCAGGATGTCATGAAAAATGACTTTAAAAAAGCCGAAATTAGTAGTGCGAATCGCGGTCACCATTTAGCCGATAAATGGTAATAAATGTAAAATGTAAATAATAATAATAATATATTTGACGGCAGCAACGATTTTTAATGTTGGTAACAAGGCGTGCAGCGAGCTAGCAACAAACGTCTACCAACATTCGAACTACCCCCACTCACAAAAACTAGTATAAAAAGGCTTGCATTAGATTGGCGGGCATTCTTACTCGAAGTTATGTCCGGTGCACACCTTAAATTATTAGTTGTTGTCATTTAGTTAAAAAAAATTATTAATAATTTAGTTTAAAGTAACAAATAATCTCTGTAAAAATTTACTGTGGATGTCTTTATTTAAGCAATGGAAGACCAGAACCCGATATATTTTTATTGCAGGCCCTCAAAGTACAAATACGAAATACTGTTAGTTATACATACTTAATCTATTTTAATATAGCTTATACACTAAGAAGGAGACAGGGTAGCGGTCGAGAGAGGAAGACGTGTCCGCTCCCGCCATACGCGGAAGAAGGATGGGCAGGAGACGTGCGGCTCACGAACGTTGACTCCTTCCCTGAGGAGTGACCTTTGAGCAACGGGTATAGGGCTCGTTGTCTGCATAGAGATGTCCCGGAGGTGCCTGGTTGCCTGCTAGGTGCTCGAGCCACGTCGCCATTGCAAAGCATGGTCGGATGATAGCCGACGCCGAGTTGAGCCCATTGTCGCCGGCTCGGCTGTTGAGCGTGCGACAACGATCCCATAGCATCGTCACTGCGACGTGTCAGAGCACCATCAGGTTGTAGCCGGTAAGAGTCCGGCATAACCCGCAACCCATTGGTGTTGCGGGTATCCATGAGGATTTCTTGACGTAAAAAAAATGCTTATATACTTACACTAATTATGGTCTATTTAACTTCCTTTTTTTTTACTTTTATACCTATTTATCTATTCTTTGAAAAAAGTTATAAGCAATAAATATGGTAGCGGTACTTCTGCCTTACGCTGTGATAATCATAACTTGTGGTCGTAAAGTAGTTGAAATTCCAACATAATTCATTTATTTAAATTATTAAGGTTCTATTGTCAAAGACTATAATAAAAAAAGTATTATAGTTCCAGCAACCAGCGGTTTATCAAAGATTATACTAAAAAAGTTGATGCGATAATCTTTACAACAATTTCGATAATTCTTTTATTTTACTATATCTTATATTCAGGAGAAGGTTTGTTTTATGGAAAAAAATAATAAAGTTAGTAAATCAGAAATTTTAAGTTAACTTAAGCACCATAGTAATTTTAATGTAACCTCCTTAGTGCTTTTGACAATATAAACTTTTTTAATGTAACCTTAAGACGTTTGACATGATTATTAGCGGGTATATATGCGTGTTTATTTTAAATATATGATAGAGTGTGTAATGTTTTGTATATAGAATTTTAATGCCTAATTTGAAATAAAAATTAGCATTGTACACTCATTTATATTATGACGCGATGAGAGATTAATGATAGACTAAATATTGACGACCATTTATTATGAAGTATTAAGACACACTGATGTTTATGAATTTACAATAGTTTAGCTTTGATGAACAAAGACTAATTAAAAAGATATATTAAATGACAATGTCTATGTGCATACGGCACAATATAAACTATAAGTGTGGGATATGTCATACTTATCCGTCCGCGCAGTTTTCGTAAAAAGGGCTACAAAGTTTTTGCCTCACGTATAAATTTATTTACACGCCGGGTTATTTAGCGGAACATAAAAAAATATTTGATATCAGTATCATATAAGGTTATGATACTGATATCAAAGCTTTAGTTTTTTGTTCCGCTTAATATGCCGGTGTGTATAGATTAGGCATATTACTTGAACTTTAGAATATATTTAGGGGCTAATTTAAATGTTTGTCATTATTATTACTATTAAATATTTTAAAAGTAAAGCCTCTTTTCACCGCTTCATCGTTTTTCGTCCATGTATCGGTTAAAATAACCACGAAAATTTAAGTTTAAAACATGTATCGGTTGTCGCGTTACATCCACCTACGAAATGGTGGTATCGCTCTTGGCTCACATCAGCTGATCGTCTGTCATTTAAATCGTGCAGGTTTCATAAAATCACATATTTTTTTACTTGATAATAATACTTTTTCATTTATTTTTGTCTTTATAAGTATATTCTGTAACGTATTACACATAATAATTACTATGTCACGACGAAAGATAACTCAATTTCTTTGGGACTTAACACCCGATCTTCGGGTCAAACTGCGTTATGAAGGTTCAACGAATTCGTCTTTTCTTATTCAGTAAATTGCCTGAAATTTTTCCAACAGGCTTTTCAAGTAAAGGACACTCATTTAATTGAGTTATCACTTAGAGACATCTAATATAACAGACTTATAAGATTCTTAAGCAGATTATAAAAGCGTCTTCCAATCTCTACTTCTAATAATTGAACTGCAGATTTGAATGACTTAAAAGTTTTTTATTACATTCAGAAGAGGGAACTGGGTTTAGTAATTATCTATTTTATATATATTTATGTCGGAGTGCAATAGTCTGTGGCACGCTGGCGCCATCTGTCTATCGGCGTAGGCTTTCAATAATTGACAATCCAGCGCATGTCTTTCCAGTTCTCGGGTGACGGTCCGCCAGAGCGGTCGACTATTGAAACTGTCGCGTTCCTAGCTATATCCTATCCATATTATTAATGAGTTTGTGTAAATTGATATTGGGAACATTAAGTTATTGAACATTATAGTCTGACGTAATTAGTAAAGTGTTTGATTGCACCAACAAACGCCCACAGTATGGAAATTATGGATGCCATTAATGACGATGTCGGGGAGAACCCTACGCCCCTATGTTTTATGTATCCTTTTCTCTAATTCTATATATGTGTCGGGGAATAAGAGAGAACGGAGAAGCATAAAGCACAGGGACGTAGGGTTCTCCGCCGATATCGTTATTAATTTCTTATACTGTGGGCGCTCGTGGGTAACGTTGGTGCAATCAAACACTTTGTTAATTAACTCGGATTATAATGTTCAATCAATTAATGTTCCCGATATCAATTTAAACAAACTCATTAACAATGATAGCTAGGAACGCGACAGTTCCAACAGCAGACCGCTTCGTATGCTTAGTTAGTAATCGGACAGATTATCTGACTAAACACCCTCTGGGTGTAGAGACTTGAAATTTGGTAGGAATATCCCTTTTGCTGAGTAGAGGTCAGCTAAGAACGGATAAATTAATGAAAATGCTACCCAAAACCATTCAACGCAGACGAAGTCGCGGGTTCAGCTAGTATATTATATATCGTGTCAGTTGGTAAATATACTGAACGATATATAACTTTGTATATAAAATTCTTCTGTACCTGTTATTTTCATAAGATTTTGCGTAAGATTGCCATGCATACAGTTTTAATAAGGAAATCGATATTATAATGACGGTTATGATAAATTCAAAATATTATTTATTCAAGTAGGTTTAAAAAGCACTTTTGAATCATCAGTAGTTTGTCCGTCGGTATAAAATCTACCACCGGTTCAGAAAGTTGAATCCGCTAAGAAGACACCGGAAAGAAGAAGGAGACTCAGCGGACTCTTTTACCTATAGTTTTTTTTTTTTTTTTATATAATTTGTAATATTTTACTTCTGTTTGCAACTGGAATAAATGCCAAACATTTCCTGTCATAATAAGTAATATGTGTGATCAGCGAATCTTAAAAAATTACATTTAGTATAATTCTGTTTTCAGTAAACCTAGAAAATAAATTCGTAAGGGAGTATGAATATAAAATATGAATGATGGAATTGAATAACTTTATCCCATGAATATTTTATTCCTCGGGAAACATTATATTGCAATATTTTATGTGCAGCTTTACAATCGCTCTCGTAGTCATATTCTTTATAATAAGAATATTTGTATAGCAGACAAGGATTCTACATAATATACAAATACTGAAAAAAACCAAGAACTTCATTATCCTGAACCAGGCTAAATCCTAGGACCTCATAATATACTCTTATTAAAAAACAACTTCAATTTAAGTAATTAAGCTTGTATATCAATATCTGCTATGATATTATTCTATTTTATTCTTGAATTTTGAAGTGAAACTTGTGCATTTCATTTGCCACTTGCTATTCAATAATTTAATATACTATTTTTCAAGCTGACCTAAATACCACAGACCGATAACGGGCAGCAGCGTTATCGGTGCGAGAAGGTCAGCACTGCGATCACCAACCCGCCTGCCAAGCGTGGTGATTATCGGCACAACCACAAATGACTAAAACAAGGCAGCAACGGCCCCCAGTCCCCGGCAGCCCCGCTATTCCTAGCTCTGGCAGCGGTTATGGTAACGGCGGGGCAGGGGGTGCTAAGAATCTCCGGAAGAGATTCCGCTGCCAACCCCGACGACTTGACCTGGCAACATACAACGCACGCACTTTGAGGACCGACGAAAAGATCTTCGAACTGGAAGAAGCAGTAAACAAGTTACACTGGGATATTATAGGATTGTCCGAAGTCCGTAGAGAGGGGGAGGACACGATAATCCTCGAATCCGGTAACTTGTTTTACTACCGGGAAGGTGAAGTTCAATCTCAAGGTGGTGTCGGATTCCTTGTCCACAAATCCCTCGTCAACAGCATTGTAGAAATTAACAGCGTGTCCAACAGGGTAGCGTACCTGATACTCAGAATCACCAAACGGTATTCGCTGAAGGTCATCCAGGTTTACGCACCCACATCATCACATCCGGATGAGGATGTAGAGGTTATGTATGAGGACATATCCAGGGCCATGCATACCTCTCGGACATTCTACAATGTTGTGATGGGAGATTTTAACGCAAAACTCGGCGAACGAAGTGGGGCAGAGTTGAGAGTGGGGCAATATGGCTATGGGCAACGGAACCAGAGGGGACAGATGCTCGCTGATTTCATGGAAAAGGAGGGACTCTACATGATGAACTCCTTTTTCAAGAAACAGCCGCTCCGAAAATGGACCTGGCTGAGTCCCGATGGTTCCACGAGAAATGAGATAGACTTCATCATGTCTACGAAACGGAACATATTCAATGATGTCTCTGTGATCAGTAAAGTGAAAACTGGGAGCGATCACCGCATGGTAAGAGGCACATTGAATATCAACGTCCATCGAGAACGGTTCAGACTGGTGAAGTCTACGCTCCGACCTACTCGTGCCCAAATCCAAGACCCCGAGAGCTTTCAACTAGAGCTGCAAAACCGCTTCGACGGCCTTGAAGAATGCGAATCTGTGGATGAGGTTAACAATAGGCTAGTAGAAACTGTTCATATGGTTGGGACTAAGTACTTCAGAGCCCGTAAAAAGAAAACCAAGAGATTCTCTGACTACACTCTCAATCTCATGGAGCAAAGACAGACAATGAGCTTACAGTCAGCAGCGGACGCGTCCGATTACCGGCGTATCAACAGACAGATCTCCAAATCACAAAAACGTGATCTGCGAACCTTCAATACGGAGCGCATCAAAGACGCTATTGAACGCAATAAAGGCTCCAAAGTGTTCGCAAGAGACCTGTCTATTGGTCAGCGCCAGCTTACGCGGCTGAGGACCAGTGATGGCAAGCTCATTGCGTCGAAACCAGAGATTTTGAGCGAGGTCGAGAATTTCTATGGACAGCTATACTCATCGACTGTCAAGCCTATTGACTGTTTGGCTGCAGATCCCAGAGCCAAACTAACCCGACACTACACTGAAGACATCCCGGACGTCAGTCTGTACGAGATTAGTATGGCTCTCAAACAGATGAAGAACAGCAAGGCACCAGGTGATGACGGAATCACAGCAGAACTCCTGAAGGCGGGTGGAAAACCGGTACTCAAAGTCCTTCAGCGAATGTTCAATTCCGTCATCCTCGATGGCACAGTGCCGGAGGCATGGCATAGGAGCGTGGTGGTTCTGTTTTTCAAGAAAGGCGACAAGGCCTTATTGAAGAACTACAGACCTATCGCGCTGTTAAGTCATGTCTACAAACTGTTCTCGAGAGTCATTACGAATCGTCTCGTTCGCAGATTTGACGACTTCCAGCCTCCCGAACAAGCCGGTTTCCGAAAAGGCTTTAGTACCATAGACCACATCTTTACGCTGCGGCAGATTATACAGAAGACCGAAGAGTATAATCGGCCACTTTGCTTAGCGTTCGTGGACTATGAGAAAGCCTTCGATTCGGTGGAAACATGGGCCGTGTTGAGATCTTTACAGAGATGCCGAATTGACTACCGGTACATACACGTGTTGAAGTGCTTGTACGAAAACGCCACCATGTCAGTCCGTATACAGGACCAAAGCACAGCGTCTATCCAACTGCAACGTGGAGTGCGACAGGGAGATGTTATCTCCCCGAAGCTTTTCACTGCGGCGCTGGAAGACCTTTTTAAGCTTTTGGAGTGGAACGGACTGGGCATCAACATCAACGGCGAGTACATCACTCATCTACGGTTTGCCGATGACGTAGTCATTATGGCAGAGACTCTCGAAGATCTCAATACAATGCTGGATGACCTCAGCAGAGTTTCTCAACAGGTGGGCCTGAAAATGAACATGGATAAGACGAAAATTATGTCTAATATCCATGTACCGCCTCACCCAGTCATCGTTGAGAACTCAGCTCTCGAAATTGTTGACGAGTACACATACCTGGGACATATAGTCCAGCTAGGTAGATCCAATTTCGAGAAGGAGGTCAACCGCCGAATCCAACTCGGTTGGGCTGCGTTCGGGAAGTTACGCCAGATATTTTCGTCTGATAACCCTCAGTGCCTGAAGACCAAAGTCTTCGAACAGTGCGTGTTGCCAGTGATGACCTACGGTTCTGAGACATGGTCGCTGACTATGGGCCTCATGCGGAAGCTCAGAGTCACTCAGCGTGCGATGGAGAGGGCTATGCTCGGAGTTTCTCTACGTGATCGAATCAGAAATGAAGAGATCCGTAGTAGAACCAGAGTCACCGACATAGTCCTGCGAATCGCGAACCTGAAGTGGCAATGGGCGGGGCACATAGTCCGAAGGACCGATGGACGTTGGGGGCCAAAGGTGCTGGAGTGGCGACCCCGCACCGGACGGCGCAGTGTAGGGAGACCCCCCACAAGGTGGACCGACGACATAAAGAGGGTCGCCGGTAGCCGCTGGAGCCAGGCGGCGCAAGATCGGGTCTTGTGGACGTCATTACGTGAGACCTATGTCCAGCAGTGGACGTCCATCGGTTGAAGCGACGACGACGACGACGACTATTTTTCATAAAATATAAATTAAAAATGTTACATAAATTCTCTTTTCTAAATGTTTAATTCTAAAACAAAATTTCATTAATCTAATATTGATGAAAAAATTATTTACAATTCAATTACCATAAAACTACCTAACCTTCAAGCGAATTAGCATAAAAAACGCTGCACATCTTCTGTTTCATCCGTAAGAATTTAGCTCTCATGAGCCTGAAGTAGTTTCACTTCAAAATAATAATTCTGGGGGATGTGTAGCTTGCCAACTCACAGTAGAACAGTGTGGTCGGTCTATGCTATAAAAATCCTCATTCCTAAGAGTGAAAATACTTGTGCTCAACAGTGGGACGTAAATAAGCTGCTACTTACCTTTTATCATATCAAAGAGCAGTAGAACAACGTGGTGGTTCTATGCTCCAACAACTCTCTCTTCTATTAAAAAGAAACTTCAGCACCAATTAAATATAATTGTGGAATCTAAGATCACATAAAACACATTTACACTTAGCTTGTAGTTTTCCAATTAAAGAACCTGTTTTTATGATTAAATTACAACCAAAATTGGAGTTTCAATTTAAAAAAGTGACTTGATTTTGCAATGCAGACGCTAATTCAGAACGAATTTTTAGATATTCCAAAGAGATCGGTTAATAAGCGGGTGATACCACGAGGAACAGCTAGTATAATATAATCCCGTTATATAATCGGACGAAAATCCGGAAGTGATGTAGCAGAGTTGGGATCAAGGCCACAGCTACTTAAAATTCCAAATCAGACTGTGATAAACGATGCTGCGTAAGTTTCGATAAAGCCTTTTCACTTTGATTTTTTGCTCCATCTCCCTTCCCTCTCTCTATTAGATAACATATAATAAATTATATAACCTCTTTTTTATCTGTACAAATAAAGTAAGAAGTATGCATATAGACAGTACTTATACTGTCTAGCTGTCTGTACCAATTTTGAATATGAAAGTAGATACGGTACTTATACAACTTCAAATAATTTTTTTAAATAATTTTATGGGTCAGTTTGTCCGTATGTTTGTTGCCGCTAATTTCTGAAGCGGTTGAACCGATTTTAATAGGACTTTCACAAGTTCACAAACAGTTGAAAATATTATAACTTAGGCTATATTTCCTTTTAAAAAGACATTTGTAATTACTATGCTTCTTAGCTCCGCCTTTTCCCTATCCTTTTTTACTTTAGATATGTAATTAGGGATACACTGCGGGGAACAGATAGTATTAACTTTATTTAAACTGGCTGTTCCCCACCATGTAACCCATATAGTTTCCAACCCGCTAATATAAATATTAATCGGACTTAAAATTTTCTATCTCGTGATGGTGCGGTTAGGGGTCCAAAATTACCTTTTCTAATAATACCGGCTTAGACTACATCGTTTAGTAGATTTCAGTCTATAACGGACATAGGTAGATACAATTATGTTTTACACAAAACTTCCGTGGTAGAATACTGATACAATTCAAAAAAGTTCATTATGTGACAAGGTCCGAAGAGTCGGAGCCCAGCCGACCAGGCTCTGGTACAAAACTGGACAGAAAACCTTGGGTCGTGTGGGTGTGGCCATTGGCAGCGATCAGTCCTTACCTGGAACAACAGCTTTCCAGGGAACACGAGACGCTTTTCTACAGACTGGTGCAGGTTCTGACCTGAAATGAGTGCTTCGGAAAGTTCTTGCATCAAATTTGCCGGGAGGAGTTACCCGCTTGTCATCAGTGTGCGGCAGCTATCGACTCAGCACATGACACTGTGACAGATTGTGCAGCCTGGGGACCTCAGCGTCACGTCCTACTGGGGTTGATCAGCTGCGACTTCTCTTTGAGGAGCATTGTATGCGCGATGATCTCCAGTGAGAGAAGTTGGGCGGAAGTGGCCTTCTTTGGCGAGACGGTCGTCTCGCTGAAGGAAGCCACGAGAGAGAGAGAGAGAGAGAGAGAGAGATACAAAAGAAACTCATCAAGCGATTAAATTTCATAATCAATACGCAAAGAAATAATTATGGGATATTCTTGCAAACTTCATGGGATAATGTCACTCTCGGACCGTCGACGTGTGTTAGATATGATTTTTTTAATATAATATTTGCAACAGTTTATTTGATTAGCCTGAACTAGTCAATACTTTTACTCGCCTAAATGTTCCTGATAAACACCCGCGACACACCTGCGCATGGAGACTACTCCTAAATTTCTGTCACTTATCGGCTCTTAAATAATTATAACAAACATTTTAATACCATTGATATCTTTTTTTCATCAAAAAAATTAGGTTTATAATATTGGTCAAAAATAAAGTCCTGAATAAATAACTTGATTTAATTTATCTAAAATTTAATAACACACACACACACACACACACACACACACGCGCGCGCGCGCGCGCGCGCTCGCCAATAAACACGCTCGGAGTATCTAGCTGCGACTGTTTTAAATATTGTAAACGTAAGAAAAATCTGTAATTGGCATAAGATATGTTAATTTGTTTTTCTACATGTTAATGATTATAAATCAATAATCTGAAAGGACGTAATCAAAAAATAAGTGAAATAAAACTATTATTATAAGGGAAATAAATCTATACTCCGACTTAGACTTTCCACTGCCACGAAATCGCTATCTGCGCGGGTGAAACCGCGGGTCATTGCTAGTAATATATAAAGTACTTTGGATTTCCCTAATTAAATTTATTTTCAACTATAGGTACGTTATATAAAGGGTCATTAACCTTGTTACTGTAATTTATATTATTGTAATAATATTGACTATAAAGTTAATGTCACACTGTAGGTTTCCATCTAATTAGCTCTGTATACCATCTAAGGCAAACAGCTGTCATTAAACAAACAAGCTTTGAACACACGCAATTTGTTTGGTAACATGTTCATGTATTAGGGCTCATTATATATGCTAATATATTTCAAATTAAATCTAACATAAAATAAGTATAATAAAAATATTATGTGATATTATGAAACAGCTGATGCGCGCTATGAGAGCCGCCATAATGGCATTTGTTGCTCTGCCGGACGCCATTAACTTTACTGGCCTATAATGAAATCCTCACAGGCAAACTGGTGCGAGTATTCGCTTTCCTTGCAGAGGATTCCCGGCAGCACAAATTCAGAAAATTGTGTTTTCTAATTTGTAGCTAGTCTGATAGCCGTGGCCCTTATACTGCCCGTGTCACCTGCTGGTTGATATTGAACGATAGTTCTGTCCCAACTCGGACAGTCATAATTATAAACATCTCTTTTTTTAAGTCATATTGTGTATTATCTATTTCGCCTCTCGGTAAACTTCGTACCAAAATATGCATAGACATAACACTACGCAATAGAAAAAAACAAAGAATAAATCAGTTACAAAATGACCGTTAGTAACGGTGCATGTGTCGCGTCGAAGTTCGTTATTAATTTAATAAACATTGTATAGTTTAACTATTAGCAAACATAAAAATCATAATATTTGGTAGTCTTTTATGCACCTTAAGTCATATGAGGCGGGCAAGCTACTGAATTTAACTCGATTAACGTCGGTCAGAAAACTGGGGAAATTGGGGAAATGACGGATAGAAAGAGAGAGAGAGAATGGCCTCGTCAGTAAAACTTAGATTATTTGAATTGCGACACTATTCATCGAAAGAATCGAGGATAGTCTGTTTATGTGCCAAAACCTGACATACAAATCGAAAAAAATGACGCAGTGGCAACACATAATATTATACATACATAGATAGTATTAGCCCTTATTCCCACAGGGGTAGGCAGAGATCACATCCTTCCACTTGCCGCCATCCTTGCAAATCTCCTTCGCTTCTTTCATTCTCATTAAACCTTTCATACAAGTTCGTTGGTTGAGAGTACTGTTGACCTGACCTTTATTTAACGTCTAACTAGGTCTTCCCCTTCCAACTTTCCCATTCACTCTTGACTTATAAATCCTTTTTTTCAGTCTCCTTTCATTCATTTTCTCTACGAGTCCAAACCATCTACGCATACCTTTCTCAATTATAGTCACTAAATCTTCTTTCATACTACAACGTTCACATTATAATGGCCTTGATTGAGTTAAACGTGGTGGTCAATTTCCTCTCTCCTTTAGAATGGGATTTTTGAACTATTATTATTCTTCAATGGATAATAAAATGTTATCTTAATTGTTATTACATAAGAAAACTTTCCTATAACTAAAATGATCGGTTGGAAGGTTATCGCTTAATACGTAACGCTTGTTTGGCTAACAGCCAGCCGCGACCCTCGCCTTTAACACAAACGTCGATAAATTTTGACACTACATAAGTTAGCGCTTCAGGGTTACAATAGTTAAGTACATCTTACATAACACTGTTGTATTGTCTGTCTAAAATGACTTGCTAATGACGCACTGTGAATCCCATTTTAATGTTATAAGGTCCATTTAGCTTATCATTGCATAAAATAATCCATGAATTAGTTATGTTAATCATTTGGAAGCCAATTTTGTACATATACTAAAATATATACAACTTATTAATGTATTTTTCCTAATATTTGTATACATTCTTAACCAGAACTTAAATGTTAGGAAAGATATTTAGTATATAATGGTCGTTAAATGGTTCTAGTGTAAAGCATGTTTACACTGGTTTTTTAAATGTATTTATTACTTTTTAGTACACCAGAATAAGATACAAGCAAATAAAGATTACATACAGACGCAAGCAGATTACAAAAGGCGGTCTTATCGTTTGATAGCGATCTCTACCAGACGAACTTTGATATAGGAATAGTTGTTAAAAAGAGAATGGGTGTAACATATACATAAACCTACAAACAAAAAATTTTAAGGACATAAGTATGTCTTTAAAATATACAAATAAATATATCGTCATCGTCGCTTCAAACGATGGACGTCCACTGCTGGAAATGATGCCCACAAGGTGAGTGACTTTGAGCTTTGCGAATAAGGCCCGTAGTCAGCGACTACGTTTCCGATCCGTAGGTTGCCAGGTCAAGTCGTCGGGGTTGCCTCGCCTTTATCAAAACCGTTGCTAGAGCTTGGAATAGCGGGACTGCCGGGACTGTGGTTTTGCCAATAATCACCACGCTTGGCAGGCGGGTTGGTGATCGCAGTTCTGACCCTCTCGCACCGATAAAGCTGCTGCCTGTTATCAGTCTGTGAAATTTAGGTTAACGGGGAATGGATATACCGTCATTTATCGGTATGGGAGTTAGATACGAGACCTTGGTATATGGGATTAGGAGAGTTTTGGGGAGCATTGGGGTAAGGTATAGGACATTACTGCCGCGGATAGGGGATTAAAGAGCAGTAGTAATCGTTCGAGGCACCCGGGCTCGCTTACCCGCATACTTAGTTAGTAACCGGACAGATTATCTGACTAAGCACCCTCTGTGATTTAATAAAGTATATATAAAAGACTATATACAAATAAATAAAGATATACCTAATATAAATACAAATCTGTCTATAACTGCTGCAATTAGTGATTTCTATCAGAGTTTTTGAAGATGCATAGTGAACGAGACTGCCTAATCAATTAAAATGAAATAACTCATAAAATGGTAAAGTAAGGTAAGTAGCAATTTTAAAGGTTCAGTTACTCTTGAAACATGCAGGTTTCTTTAACATGTTTTCTTTCACTGAAAAGAATAAGGATATATTGGAAAGAACAATGAAGCAAGTTAGTTTGTTATTATTTAATTGAAATGGTAGTGTTTGCTCAGAATTATCAGTATATAAGCAATGTTTCCTATCAGCAATAGAAGAACCAATTTATAGTAGACAGTTCCCTGTTTTGACTCAAAAACTACAAAACTTAAACGTTACAACCACTTGACCACAGAAAGATAATATGAATACTTCCCAGAGCCTTCAGTAAATATTAGGTATGTATTTTAAATTCGAAATATAATTTGTATACGCTTTATCTGTACGAGATGTCATTCATCTCATTTAAATGCGGCTCCGTTTGAACTGCCGAGATCGTTGACTCTAATAATACTATAAAGTCACTCCTACGAGAAATATACTCGTAGTGTTTATATTTCATGAATTGAATCCGAATAATCGGTTGCAAGAATACGTATAAGACTTTAATTTTAACTTATTTGGAATTAAGCTCGTCGGTTCTTATAAGAGTATTTATACCATATATATTGAAACCAGGTTTTACTTAAAGTGAATGTCCTCTTATATCCCTAATTCTGATCTCTGCTCTGCTCTGTAACTTATATGCTTGGAAATATAGGAATATAAACTTAGAAATAAAAACCCAAAGTTATTAACAAATTACTCTAATTTCGGTAACTCAAAAGGTATATTTAATAAGTTTTCCTAAAAAAATAACACAACTTCGGGCAAATATTGTGAAATTTTTAATATAAATCTCAACATTGATTGTCGAATTAGCCTGACCCGATACTCGAACCCAGGATCTCAAGTCTGTAACCGAATATTCTGACCACCAGACCAATGAGGCAGAGTATTTACCTCTTTAAGGTAGGAACTCGGGTTAGACAGAAACCTCTTTAAGAGAAAATGATACAGCAGTTCTCTTAACTCTCTTATCCAGGTACATACATACAAAGCATCAAGCCTGATTCCCATAGGGGTAGGCAGAGACCACGTCCTTCCACTTGCTATTGATGGATGTTTGGCTAACTCCTTCACTTCTTTAATTCTCATTAAACCTTTCATACAAGTTCGTCGGTTTAGAGTACTCTTGATCTGGCCCTTATTTAAAATGTCCTGGATTTATTACAGGTACGTTCCCCTTGGTTGGTTCTTCTTCTTCCAACTGTTCCAGTCCCTCTTGACTCATAAATCCTTTTAGTCAGTCTCCTTTCATATATTCTCTGTACTTGCCCAAACCATCTAAGCATACCTTTCTCAACTTTACTCACTACATCTTCTTATATACCACAACATTTTGTCCTGTTTAATGTTCATCCAGGTACAACTATATATAAAGATATGTAACATTAACTTGCTATGACATGCAAATGTTTAGTATTAATCCGGGGAATAGAGTATTAAACAATATCCGCTAATTATAGAGCGATTCACTGTGGCGTCCTTTAATCGTAAGCAATTATGGCGCTACGAAATGTACGGTTTCCGCTCTGGACAACTTCCCCATTGAAAATGGTTACAGAATACAGCCAATAAATGTACTATTTGCATTAGCTGTAAACGTTAATCGTCGTTTAGTTTCCTTCTATAAGTAAGTGGTAAGCATGGGATAACTAATTAATATATTAGTTATTAGCTACTTTCTCCGCCAGCTTCCTCTCCAAGTCAAGCCTGTGTCAATAGAGCAAAATTGAATGATAATAATCATAATAATTAGTCAATTAATAATATGTTAAACTATTTATTAATAAAAATTATTAAATAGCATTTCATAATAAAAGTCAATAACCAAACAAATATATTCTTTACTTCCAGTAAACTCAAACTTTTTTTGTCAAAGGCTCTACCACCGGTTCGTAACCTAACCGACTACAGAGAAGAATCCGGCAAGAAACTATAGTCTTTTACTATTTTTTTTATATTTAATATAAAATACATCAACAACATCCATTATCATTAAATATAAAAACAAATAGCACAATTATCATTATGACATAATAAAAAGACATCAGTTTTCATTTAAATAATACACTTAGCTTTGTATCGCAGAGCAGCCCTTTTTACCCACACAACTAACTTAAAATACAATAACTCGTAGCTAAAGTTGATTAAAAAACTGCGAACTCATCTAACTTCTACGATATTTTATACATTTTTCCCTATTGAGACTATTAGGGCAAAACACCAATGACAATGTTTGGCGCCAAATACATTTCTTAATTATCTTATTTATTAAGATACAATTAATATAATTTAAGTAATTCTAATCGTTAATTAAACATTACAGCAATAATATCCCAAATTGGCATCATTTACAATGTTTACAAATTCACCAATGGGAACGACATTGTGAAGGCCATTCTGTCTAAGAATACGATTTAGTCAAATGACGAACCGTATCCTTTATTTAAAATATTATTTTATTTGAAATAAATTATTTTATATATACCATCACCTGCGTAAAGAAGTTTTACTTCCAATAAACTACAATAGATTTTTATTTTACAGAGTCTTACGCATTGAAACTGTAAAGCGAGAGAAAATGTTTGTCGATGGTATCTATTAACACTGACATCGCTTAAAAACGTCTCTTTCAAGTTGCTAGATCCTCAAACAGATGCTCTATCAGCGCAGGATTACAAGCTTTTGTTCGTGTGATGAAAAGGGCGCTCACGTAAAGAGGTCTGGATATACTCACACGAAAACTATTCTACTTGCGCTGAATATTTAATAGGGAGAGGTTTTACGAGAGTTGCTCAAAGCAACGTGCGTGCTTTTAACATGATTTGAAAATGTTTGAGCCATTTCCCTGTAAGTGGTTTGTGAATTAAATGAATTTGGAAGCAAGCATTGCTTATTACAACGGTATAAATATGTACAAGTATGTATTATTATTTAAGGTTTTTATTTCTGGCGAGTTGACTGTAATCTTAGCTGATGGTAAGTGATGATACAGTTTTAAATGGAAGCACGCTATTTCTGCACAGCATCGTACCGAAATGTAAATTATTTGCTTTGCGGTATTAGTGTGGCCCTCCTAATAATGTAGTGCAATAGTGCATGATTACTAATTATCATCATATTTTATTTCTAACTGGTTAGCGCTTGATTGTGATCACACCTGATGGTAAGTGATGATACAATGTAAGATGGAAGCGCGCTAATATATTAAGAGGCGAATTAAGTCTTATGGTTTCTACTCAGCATCGTTTCCGAACACAAATCTCGGTACCTCTTCGATGTTAGAATGGTAACTAGCCACTATCGAAGCCTTCCACTAATCCCGAGTCAGAGAAATTAGAAAATAACATATTTTGAATACTTCTGCTTGCAAATCGAGTACTCGCATTACGCCAGTGAGACCGTCAAGAGTTGCACATGAAACTAAACACTATATTATATACTGCAAAAACGATATTTATAGGAGTAACCGCTGAGTTTCTTGCCGGTTTCTCCTCAGCAGATTGAACTTTCTGAATCGGTGGTAGATTTGTTACCAACGAACTGACTACTGACGATTCAAGAGTACTTTTCGCGCCTATTACATAAACAGAGAGAGAAAAATTCACAGTACCGTCGCAATATATATTGAATAACATTTTATGTATCCGTGATAACATTTATACAGCAAAAGGAGCGAAACAAAATTTTAATACAAGAAATAAAAACCAACTTGTAATGCCGTATTTTAGAGTGAAGAAGGTTCAGAAATCATCTGTCGGGTTGAGCATACGCATTTTTAATAAGATACCCGAATCACTTCTGAGTCTGCCTTCACATAGATTTAAGAAATATGTTAAAAACGACCTATTACATAAAGCATATTATAATATCGAAGATTATTTAAATGACAAAGATGTATGGACTTGATTCCACGTACGTAAACTAAGTTTAAAGGAGTAACAGTTGAGTTTCTTGCCGGTTTCTTCCCAGCGTAATCAACTTTTCGAACCAGTGGTAGTTTTTTTACCAACGGACACA
Source organism: Elymnias hypermnestra (assembly GCA_015832385.1). NCBI lineage: Eukaryota > Metazoa > Arthropoda > Insecta > Lepidoptera > Nymphalidae > Elymnias > Elymnias hypermnestra. Next base: position 754,111 of record JACTOM010000049.1, on the reverse strand, counting down.
CTATTGACGATTCAAAAGAGCTTTTTGACCCTACTTGAATAAAGAATATTTTGATTTGATTTGAAAAAGGGGATATTTTTATTTTGAAATTAGCTCATTTGTACAAAATAATAAGTGTTGTTATATAAAACAAGTTTTTTACTATGGTCGTAGTATATAGTATCTGCTCTAAATTAGTTTTAGACTTTTGAATTTACTCATATAGCATCATAAAGAGATCAAAGCTTCGCAATTTATTTGAAAATAAGCAAAAACATTCCTATCACATTGTGGCCGGCCGTTAGTTACGGTTTCTCCCATATCCCACATGATGGGAATACCACAGGAAATGGCTCGTTTTATAGATTAAATGTTTGTCTGTATTATACAAGGAAGTTATTGCTCTTTGTTAATAACTGTTACTGTGACGTTACTTTAGGTCTAATAACTGATATTTTATCAAGTTATCTGTTAATGGAAAGTTATTTTTTCCATAGACTACATATTAGGTACGAGGCATTTATAACACAATTGTAGTATATAGAGAATACAAAATATATGAAAGACATCGAATATGAAAAACATTGTATCAAGTTAATAGAGAGAGAGAAAACGCTTTATTGCACACAAGATATTGTTGCTACAAGCAATCTCTTCCGGGCAACCTTATTATGTAAGAAGCAGACTAAAATAAATAGGGCAGAACAGCGCCAGAAACATAAATATATTATATAAAAATTAATTTTTCTTTATAACCAAATAAGACATTTGTAAATGAAATATCTACATATATGTATATTATATACATAAGTATCAATATTTCTTATAATATTAATAGGTTAGAATATCAAATTAAAGACAAGGTTGCATTGTCTCGAGGGTTAGTTTTTCCTATTAAAAGGGTCAACCCCGTGTTAAATAATTTTATTTGGTTAAAATTATATAAGGTTAGTTCAATTCTTCTTTACAAATTGAAGTTATTATATTCGTTCACACCATAGTAAAATATTGACAGTAACGTTATAACACTCATTTGGATTGCAGTTATTTTTGTTACTTGTTATTTTATCAGTATCGTAGCAAATAACGGATACGTTAGTTATCTGTTATATACAAATAACTGACGTATCCGTTATTTGTAACATTTCAGAATCCTTGCTGATTGAATTATATACACTACATTCCTAAAGAAGGCATTTCATATCATTAATATAAGTTTACGTAATACATGGCATGCAGGAAAAGTGCCAGGGAAATACATACCTCAAATATTAAAGGAAAATCTATACAATACTTGTGTATTTGACACGTAGACATCCATGTAGAAAAATAAGAATGTCATAACCGTACGAATTGATTCGTAAATCATCTGCTTCCTTTTATCATTTAGCGACGACCACACGGTGCAATGGCCTGAGTACTACTTTTGCTAGCAGAGCTTCTAGTTTCGATTCCTGGCAAGGAAAATTTGGCTACTAGCAACGTTTCGACAAGCTAATAAAGTTTGCGTTCTGGTATGATTTGTAGATAATATTTAGTTAAATATATACATCTAGTTTTAGTTTAAGGCCAAATTTCTCTGTCTCTCGGTAGTTCTCGGGTGACGGTTCGCCAGAGCGGCCGACTATTGAAACTGTTTCTAGCTATTATTATTAATGAGTTTGTCTAAATTGATATCGAGAACAATAAGCGATTGAACATTATAAACTGAGTTAATTAATAAAGTGTTTGCTTGCACCAGCATAACCCACGAACGACCACAGTATGGAAATTATGGATGCCATTAATGACGATGTCGGCGGAGAACCATACGCCCCTATGCTCTATGCTTTCCTTCTCTCTGTTATTCTCTCAATCATCAAATCACATAGGCCCTCGAGAGAACAGCCAAAGCCAAAATGGCGGCGCCCATGACTTGCATCAGTTGTTTCACACAACGTATTTTTTTCGTATCATGTAGTTGTTTTGCATATATTAGAAAACAGTTATTACAGTGTTATAAATACTTCAACTTCATTTCCTGGTACAGTTTTAAAAAGACGTTTTACCTAATGTATACCTCTTGGCCAATATGACCACATTACCGGTTTTACCCGAACTCATATATGACAGGATAATCTAAAATATAAAAATGAATCGCAAAATGTGTTGGTAAGCGCATAACTCAAGAACGCCTGGGTCAATTTTGACAATTCTTTTTTAAAATGTTCGTTGAAGTCCAAGGATGGTTTTTACAACTAAACAATTTCGAATAATTGCAAAGGAAAACCCTAAAAACAGCCGCTTTCCGTTTCCCATACAAACGTTTTCTAACTAGAATGTAGAGTCAATTTGACCTTTATTGCTTTTCAATAAAGTTCATTATAAATTACAAGTAATCACTGCTATCTAAGCAATGCAGGTGTGTTCCTAATGTCATAGAGTCAATTTGCACTTTATTACCGCTGCACAAAGTTCAAAATCAATTGAAGTCACAACCCGACCAAATTGAATAGTCACAAAATGTAAGAGCTATAGATATTTAGTACTGTTGTAATTTCATTTCGAAAATCATTCGCAAAACTGAAATCTGCCAAATTCCAAATCTTTTTGACAGAACGAAGTCTGCTAATGTAACATAAATTCTTTTCGTGTATTAAAAATTGAACGACCGCTGTAATTTCCATGTGGTAACCAGGTTTGGTTAAATGCTCACAGTCACTAGGGTTGTAAATAGCACTCGTTAATAATACAGCTTTACATCTAAACGAATATTATAAAGAGTATACGTGTGTTTTGTACGTATGTTTGTAATTTTTCCACAATTAGAAAGCTGTTTTTTCACTCTTCACTCCCAAAAAAGAAATAGGGATCCCTAATAAAAATGCATAAATGATGATAGCACAAAAACATGTTCTACAATATTATAGAACGTATTAATATCTACAAAAAAGTCCACAATATCATATATCCAACAACTGTATCAATGCCACTAAAACTACTTTTTTACCTTTTAAAATTTAATAAAACTGCCGACAATAATCAAACCATATTATCCATACCTTTGTTTTAATCTTGACCATATTAAATGATATTTTATTAAACACAGTTTCAATACCTGTAAATGCTTTTGAAATAATTAAAATTGGACATTCCATTCAAAAGCAATAACGAATTTTAAAATGCACAGATATATACAGAAACGACTTTATGTATTCCAGAATGACTGTTATTATTCCTTAGCACAGTTTACTTAGAATATTCAATATTCATATTTGTATATCTATTTTAAAATAACTAAAAACTAAGTGCAATAAATTTTTTATATTAACAAAATAACATTATAACAGTTTCTAAAAAGTTTCAGTTTCAACTTTGAAACCGTCCGTGATATACCACAAACCAGGCTATAATAAAGACAATAAACCACTATTATAAAGACAATAATACAAACACAGTTATATGTATATGTAAGTAAAAAACGATCACGGAATTAGTATCAAAATCAAATTACTCTTTATTCAAGCAGATTTAAAGCACTTTCGAATCGTCAGTCATTGAATCCGCTTAGAAAAAACCGGCAACAAACTCAGGGGTTATTCTTTTAAAGATTGTTTGTTGTTGAAGATTTGTATTGCTTCTGTGAGCAACTGGAATCAAGTCCAGACATTTCTGTCGCTTAAATAATCTGAGACATTATGACATGCTTCTTGTAAAAGGATGTTTTTGACATAATTCTTAAAATTACATGACGCCAATCTAAAACTGATAAGATACCGCAATCTTATTAAAAATGCGTAAGCGCAACTCGACAAATGATTTCTGAATCTTCTTCACTGTGAAATATGGAATCACAATTGTGTATTTCACTTTTTTTTCTATATATCTGAATATTATCGCGGATATATAAGATGTTATTCAATATACGAGTAGTTCTCACAAATTTGCGAAAAAGATTTTGGATAATAATAAGAATATAATTTGCAACAATTGCCAATTTTGTATATTTAATTTACAGTACACAAGTAACTTATCCCAACTGACTATGTTGTAACCAGATTTTCTTGATCTAAATGAAAATAAAGTGGCGATTCCCTCATAAATTCTCATTCCCTCATTAATAGAATGGTTAGTTAGGGAATGATAGTGAGGAAATGATAAAATCAAACAAAATCCTACAAAATCTGGTTAAATATAACCTCAAATTAAATTCCCATTCAAGGCTAAATTTTTACTCCTCAAAACCATGTGAGAAATCATAATGATTATTACAAATAAATTAATTACCTTATATTCAAATGGTGTGAGGAAATAAGATATAAAAATGTAATATTTGAATAATTAATTTAAAACCATTTGGCAACAACACATCTCTTCGTGTCTTATATCAATGACTTAAGTATGACTTCATTGGCAGTGCTGCCAACTGCAAAAAGTTTATAAGCGCGGCAACCTACGATCCGATTTAAAAGTACAATCGAGGTTTTAGTAAAAGTGAGGAAATGATTCTCTTTTTTTTTTGGGACCCAGATAAAAATGAAATTTTCTAATAATTTCTTACTCGGTACCTAATGAAAAGGATATGTACTGTTAAATGCACTATTCTTAATATAAGTAATGATCAAAACTAGTCAAATTCAAAAAATATCATAAATTAATGATATAGCATAATTTCAATTGAGCTTGGGACACGATGAGGGCATGATATTTGGAGTATTCGGTTACCTACCATTTATTATTGTGAGCTCGAAACAGTTAGAAAAAATATGGCTCGAGTAGGTTTAGTAGTATAGTTTTCGTGAAAAAATACAAAGTCTATAAAACTGAGTATGGACACGATTTTCGGAAATTCCTGAGAGTCTTAATATGGGCACCTCACTGAAGCCTCGAGTCTAATGTTATACCTATCAGTTTATTGATAGTAAAACAGATTCGACAACACTTTGTTCTGTTACGCGAAAAACTAAGTACAACGTCAAAAAAAGGGTGGAATAAATTCATAACACGTGTGAAATAGCTTCATCCAACAATACGATATAATCTTCGGGACACCAGGTGCAAAAAAAACACACCAACAAGCCAAGCAGCCCTAACTCGAATAATGAGTTTTTATCCACAAACTCGCTCCCGCAGCGGCGCCAAAAATAAATTATAATTATTTTAATGGACCTTCATATTACGTGATCCGTATTAACATCCCACGCGAACACCTCTCTAAATATTAAAACGTGCTACGATTAATAATGAATATGAAAATATTAAACTGTTAAATTAAAATTCAGTATTAACGTATGGCCATAATAGATTTTAACACTTTAGATTAGATTAGAGCTTACAAAGTACACATATCAGAAGTGAAACTTCTTAAGCAAACAAATTTTTAAGTCTTCTTTATATTTATACATATCTAATACTTTAGATTTCCGAGACTTAATTTTCAATAAAATATGAAAAATCAAATGAGGTATTGTATTGTAAATAAAAATGCCATTATTAAATGTCAATTGGGAAATTAAAATGCCACATGTTATTTGTAAATATTAACCTACCTAACCTTCAATCGGATTAGCATAAAAAACGCTCATGTGGCATTTTTAATGTGCCACTCGATATTTAATAATTTAATCTACTATTTTTCATAAAATATTTCAAAAAAATATTTCACAAATTCTCTTGTCTAAATTTTAAATTTAAATCAAAACGTAATCAATAATTTCTAATATTGACAAAAACACCAGACACTTTTATTTACAATTCGTCATTTAAGATTTTAATAAATTATTAGTATTAATTTTCGACACTTTTAATATTTTATTGACAATTAAATTCCTAAAATATCTTCCTTTTTCCCTCCAAGTCTCGGAGATCTAAAGTTTAGATTTGTACAAATATAAACAAGACTTAAAAATTAGTTAGCCAAAGTAGTTTCACTTCTGACATGTGTACTTTGTACGCACGCACTTTTTATTTATTGATCTGGGACCGGTATATTTTTATGCATATTTTTTTTTTGTAACACATTCTCTTGTGTCACTCTATGACTACACTTTTAAAATAATATTACATTTACGATAAGGTTAATCTTGTCATATGGACCTCTTATTTATAATTTGTTAAGGGATCTAAATTTTCGTTCTATCGTTAATATTTAATAAAAATTTTCAGTTATACTTTCTGTTTAAAATATATATTAAACAATATTCATATACTGTTTAATATCTTAAAAGATATTCTTATACAAATGTATTCTTTCTCAATCCGTCGCTGTCTTAGTGAGTAGTTGTAAAGGGAACTGTCCCTTTGTTGAGACCCTCTTCAATGTTGATAAACTGCACGAACTTGTAGTGAGTCTAAATGAACACTGTAACTTCTCTCCCCTTCCAATGACAATGGTTGAAATTTATTAACTGGATTATGAAGTGCTTATAAATTCAAATATAAGGGTGAGGAAGCGTGTTAATTTTGATGTTCAATGCGATATATACCTATGATACACAAAAAACGAAAAAGCTCGAAACATGTATCTCCAATGCCGTGGGTCAGGCGGCTCGGTCGTTGTTGCGGCCACTCTTTACCCCAAGTCTCCCAACAAAAATCAAACTGAAGGTCTACTACGCCCGATCCAGACTGACGTGTGCCAGAAGAAGAGGCTGCAGACCCAGCAGAATAAGTGCCTACGCCTCATAATATGAGCTCCGAGGCATGTCAGGAATGACGTCAATCATCGTGACACCAAGAAGCCCACCGTGGAGGTGTTCGTCCGGCAGATGGCGAGGAGCATGTTCCGCCACGCCACTTCCCGCACACACACCTCTATGGCATTGCCAGCCTGCTTCCTAGATCTGAAAGCAATGGGCGTCCGTCCTCGTGAGCTCCTGCTATCACCACCATCAGGTGTGGATAAAGATGACGGCGTTGACGACGCGACGGCAGTGACAGAACTCGGATTGACCTGGATGTTCCCTCCGGCGTAAGCTGGTAGAAACCAGCTCGTTAGAATGACGGGCAGAAACAAATACCAGGCATCGTCGATGCCTGAGAAAATTAGCCCGGGTAATGAGGCATTGCCTCGAGGCCCGTACCCCACAACTTGGTTGTGAAGAACCCCGGATGATCCAAATAATACGTGATTTTGTTAAGTTATTTTCAAACACTATATCGAAAACCTTTACTGAAGGTTTTGAACACCTTCTCTATACATTTTTCGCAGATGTAAGATGTATAAACGTATTACGTAAGACTATAACTAAACAATGTCATTTAAAATACAAAATTTATTATTTAAGCTTAATTCCTTTTTATCGCCTCTAGTGTGATTTTGATTACTTTAATTGAACAAATATGTTGAAATTACTTAATATATCCATACTAGAATTTGAGATTAATATATGGCATATTTAAGCCCAATTAATAAATAAAACAAAGCGAAGTGCTAAGATTTATCTACAATATTGGCAATATTCACGTGAAAATAACTGTCCATCTGTTACATCCTAAAGCCGATTTCAACAAAGATTACTATATAAATAACTGGTACATATAAATTTTTATCGCATAAGGAGGTCAAATAGGCGACAAATTTTGTATGTATGTTTGTAACGTTTTTAAATAAAAACTACTGGATCGATTTCTAAATTTTTTTCACCATTAGAAAGCTGCATTTTCACTGAGCGACATAGGCTAAATTACCTTCTCAAAAAAATAAGGATCCCTAAAAAAAGCATTAATGTAACCCAAGTTGTGAAAAATCTGTAATCGCGTGCGCTGCGGAAACTATTGAAGATAGAACAAAAAAATGTTCTACAATATTATATAACCACTGTACTTATACAACTATAACTACTTTAAAAGTTATAAGTACGTTAAATTCATTATAAGTACAGTGGTGCGTGTACTGGCTTTGCCAGTAGAGTCCCCTGGTTCGATCCCCGGTAAGGCAAATTGAGGACATTGCATTTTCGAATTAGTCTGAATCTGGACTGGTGGGAGGCTTCGGCCGTAGTTACCACCAACAAAAGCGGTAAGCAAGGAGATGTGTGTTCTGGTACGATGCTTTTTAGAAACCATGAGAGGTAAATTGCCTCTTACTAGATTGATTACTGTATTATCACTTACCATCAGGTGCGATCACAGTCAAGCGCTAACATATCATTATCATCATTTTATCTTAGTAGTGCACAATGATTAATATTATACATTACATATATTTAGATAACATTATATCGAACCTTAACATTAACAGAAAAAATGAAAGTAATTAAAATGCGCCATCAGAAGCAAATTGATGGGTGCCCATAAGGCTGGCAGCGATACTTATATGCTTTCTGAAGTACCACCCGGCCTTAGGGTCACGGGCGACATCAACTAAATGAGATGAAATTTATTTAAAAAAGCTTTTAGCCCCAGGACCCCACGATCCCAATGTCTCCACGCCAAAATGCACAAATATGTATTCTAAAGCAAGGCTCTCATATTTGCGCCTCTTGGCGTTTTCAGCTAATGATGCCGCCGGTCCCGCTGATTTGGAGGTAGCGTCAATGTGAGATGGTGCAAGCGTATCAACACATGTAGCATCCCACACCAACGACCTTCCTATTTTGCAAGGCATCAACGACATACCATCAGGTCTCTTACCATCATCACGTGCAATTCCATTCGGCTCGAAAATAGCCGGCATGTTAATGGTGACAAGAGTCCTTCTGATGATGTCGTTGAGGCCGGCATGGCTTGGAAGACGACCAGCACTACGAAGACAAGACAAACCGTGGTGACCGAGTTGATTCACCCACTCACCACATTTACAATGGGGCTCTATTGTTTTCAGACCCAAAATTCATATACGTATGTGCGTATTTTCTATATTCATTTTGCATGTACCTACTTTTCTAGTAGTAGTAATTATAATAGCTTCTTACCCATGGAGTTGCTTTCATGGAGTTTTATCTCTAAGGTCGTCTGGAGGAGATCACTTAAGGTGATAAGACCGCTTTTGTACGCTTTTATTTAAATTTTGTAAATGTCTTCTTTTAAAGTAATAAATAAAATGTGTGTGTGTGTACTTACGTACACGCGTTAGAAGTTATACTTCTTTGGCGTAACAAGATAAAAATCTTTTTAAAAAATTTATCTTTCGCCTTATTCTACGTTTGTAGGAAAATAATATATAAGCATCAGTTAGTATCTTCGAAATTTTAACCATAAAACTACGCCGTAGTTTTTTTTTGTTTGTCAAATCAAATAAATCCATCATTCGTTCACTCAATGCAAGGCAAAGGCCAAAGATTTGAAAATAATGAACGTAGACTAACTTTCATTGGATATAAATAGTTTATAATCTGTTTTCTATAGTTGAGTCTGAAAGTTATAAATTTAATAAAAATGTCTTGTTGATATTTTCAAATGTCACAATATATCTAACAAGTAATATAATAAAATAATTAAGGTATTATATAATTATAAAATATTAAAAAAAATTTGACTATAGCTAACTTCAGGGTGTCGTTTTTGTGTGACGGTGTACGCGCGCATCGTAAAAATTTACCCTCATCATTCTTCCCTAACGCGCCAAAAGAAATATAACTTCAATTAGTATCAGCAATGAAAAAATATACTTTCAATTTAATTAAGTGAAAAGTACTAATTTTATAATTACAAATACACACTTCAAATGTATTTATGTCTGTAGATAGATATGATGAGTTCGACTGGTTTACTGTAGTTGTAGGTACGTGTCGAAGTTTTAATCTCAAGTTATCTCGACTGTGTTCGTGACGTCTCTCCGGACGAGTTTCGAGATTACAAATTCTGCAGCTGATTTTAAACCCTTATGAATTACTAAAAACAAATTTTTTATGATATAAACCAAGTAAATTTTCAACAAATTTCGTCTAAGAAGACCTGTTTGACTTAGTTACATCGACGGCCCTTATTAACATTTTGATGATTATATGACCACATCTAACAACCCGAGTCGTTGGTTTTTTTAAAGCATATAGCTATTAAGCATATACCTCAGTGCCTGAAGACCAAAGTCGAACAGTGCGTGGTGCCAGTGATGACATACGGTTCTGAGACGTGGTCGCTGACTATGGGCCTCATGCGGAAGCTCGGAGTCACTCAACGTTTGATGGAGAGGGTTATGCTCGGAGTTTCTCTACTTGATCGAATCAGAGATCCGTAGTAGAACCAGAGTCACAAACATAGTCCTACGAATCGCTAACCTGAAGTGGCAATTGGCGGAGCGTATAGTCCGAAGGACTGGACTGGAGTGGCGAACCCGTATCGGACAGCGCAGTGTAGGCAGACCCTCCACAAAGTGGACCGATGATATAACGAGGGTCGCCGGTAGCCGCTGGAGCCAGGCGGCGCAAGATCGGGCCTTGTGGAGGTCATGACCTATGTCCAGCAGTCCATCGCTTGACGGCTGACGCCGACTCCGAATATAAGAATACGAAGAACACTATAAAAGAATACGCAATTATTTTTTACTTTTTAGAGCATAATAATATATTTCTAAGTTTGTTTTGAAGGCGGTTCTTTTTTTGTTAAAATTTTTATTTATTAAATGTCAATATAAATAGCTGTTTATTAAGCATATTAACATCCCACAGCTGGGTACAGGCCTCCAAACTCATATGGAAGTGTGTTTAGAGCTTTTGCTTCTCCAATGAAGGTTAATAAGCTAAACTTACCTCAGAATTACAGACATGATATGCAGGTTTCCTGGCGATGTTTTCCTTCACCAAAAAATCCAAATATTTTTTTTAATAATTTAGGCATATAAGATTATATAAAGAGAATTTTAGTGACGCATGCCCATTATTTGAGGTTTTGTGAAAAAAATCCACACATTTTATAACGGGCTTTCATGGCTTTTTATATTCCTACTGCTAGTTTTATTTATTTATTAAACCACTAACGAAATATTTTTCATTGAGTTTTTAATATGGCAAATTCTATTTAGATGATAATTACATAACATAAAGACTGCCTTATTGGCCTAGTGGTTAGCATATTCGACTACAGACATAAGGTCTTGGGTTCGAGTCCCGGGTCGGGACAGTTCAAAAATTAATATTGAGTTTTCTATTAAGATTTTCTCAATGTTTGCTCGAAGTTGGGAAGTTGGCGGTGTGATCCACCCCAGTGCCTCGGAGAGCACGTTAAGCCGTCGGTCTTGCGCCTGATCTCTCTCCGGTCGTGTCGGATTACCGTCACGTGGGTTTATGAGAGTGAAGGATATACTTGTGTACTATACCCGCCAACTCGCAGTGGAGCAGCGTGGTAGGTCTATGCTCTAAAAACTCTCTCTCCCATGAGTGAGGAGGCCTGCTCCCAGTGGGACGTTAATGGGCTGCTACTTACCTTTACATAACATAAAACAACGTCACTTGTAACCTAAAAAAATAATTACTAAGTAAATTAAAAAAAAAAATTATCAAAACATAAAGAAAAGGATCAAATCTTGTACAAATTTCCAATTGTAAATAAGATACTTTTTGTTCATCCACTCTTGTTCAAATAGTATATTTTAAACTGGAAATTATTTACTTGATGTTAAAACAATTCTTTCAAATGTTTATTCATTAATAAAACAAATACAGAACCATTTATTTAAAGCTTTAACGCGATCATATAGATTTACATCTATATAATTAATTTAAGAACTTCATACTAATTAATTTTAGAATTGATTTTTACTTTTGTATAATTCCTAGAGCCTTCATTATATATACACAAAATTCCTAATTACAATTTAATTTTTATTATATCACAATAGAAGTTATCCCTAATATTCACAATATAGAATTTTATTTGTGATTTAAATTATTGTAATGTATCCTTATTATATTTTACGCTTATGGTTGCATGCGAACACCATTTTTTGGGCATAATCATCTTCCATCCTTTTCCATTGCCGTCTATTTAATTTTATTAATGTTAATTATGTAACAATTTTGATATTCTCATTAATTAAAGTATGCAAAGATCGTGGCGTAGTTTCCTGTCACGGTGATTGACCACACACGGATTTCCCAGCGGTAAAAGTTGACCGTTATAACGGGTTGCAAATACCCTTCTAAACTAATATTGTAAAGAGGAAATATTTGTGTATTTATAATGTTTCCACACAAAAACTACTGGACCTTTTATCACCATTAGATAGCTACATTTTCACCGAGTGACATAGGTTATGTTTCTCTCCAAAAAAAAAATAGGACTCCCTAATTAAAATACATTAATGTAACCCAAGGAACGATAAAATTGAGATCAAATAAGAAATTTTGTTACTTTCTTGCTTATAACTTCTTTAAATTTAAATTTACGGCAAAAAGTTATATAAACCTATTTGTAGACAAAGCAATTTACTACAAATTATGTCTTTACGAATATTTTGTATGATATATAGTTTCTGAGATATCGCAAAAAAGGTATTTGCACCCCTTTTTCCAAAATGGCGACAGGGAGACATGCGTGGAAACCCCACAAACTTGGGGTTAAGCTTCTATTGACCCCCACCACGTGTCCAAACGTTTTTAATATATATTTTCCCTGATGTCCTTTTGCTTTAGATATTTAATATTTGGTTAGATAATTGTTTTATAAAATATTTGTGGTATTTTATTATTGTATGTGGGTATCTGTTTAGAGCCATCTTAAAAATGAGATAAATAAAAATCTTATAGTCTTTTCAACTTATTTAAGACATCATGTACTATTTGAAGAACTAGATAATGATTATTAATACCTTAAATCAAATTTAAAAATTCTTTATTGAAGAAGGCCTTTGCAGCTATCACCAGGGACGAATGCAAATGTTGAACCCCTAGGGCCTGATTCATTCATGAAGAGGGTTCTCAACTCTTGACCCATGGGTTGGGGTTTGTGAAAGAGCAATATTAGAAATTTTGAAATATATTTTAATTCATTATGAACATGAAAGTGGCTTACTTTACCTCATTTCTTTTATTTTCTGAGTAAGAGCTGGTCGCAAATGGCAGTGCAGAAGCAGGTCAGGGTATAATTTGGCCATTCACAACGGATGTCACGATCGTGTGTCGGTCGCGCTACGTTGAAGAGGACGAAAATATTTTTCGACGAGAAATGAAATGGTGGATATTTGACCGGACAAAGAAAAATAACATTAATAATTTGTCGCAGTTTAACAAGTTGATTTTGATTTCACCTGTTGAAAAGCAATATATATGTGGTCTACCATGGTAGAGATTTGGTTAGATTAGATAGAAGAGATTTATTTGTAATACTTTATTGCCTCAGAACTTCTTTATACACAACATTTGACACTTTGGAAGTTCGATTCGGGATACATTATTTTCTTTAGATTGAGATTTTTAAATTCGTTATATCTTTTAAAGGGAATGTCCGATTTTTATAATTTAAAGAGTACCTTACAGGTATTGTAACAGTCTTTAATAAAATATTATCTAAATATTTAATAGGATCAGGATTAATACAGAGGTATTAATATTATGGTTTGCTGATTGTCGGCACATTTATTAACTTTTGAAATGTAAAAAAACTAGTTAAAGTCGCATAATTACAGTAGTTGGACATATGGTATCGCAGACTTTTTTGTGGATATTAATATGTTCTATGACACTGTACAATATTTTATGTTCTACCATCATCTTGTATTAATGGATTTTTATTAGGGATTTTAATTTTTTTTAAGAAAGTACTATAGCCTATGTCGCTCAGTAAAAATACAGCTTTCTAATGGAAAAAAAATGTTTGACTTCGGTCCAACATTTTTTCTGTGAATACGTTACCAAAATACAAATGTTTCCTATTTATAATATTAGTTTAGATTATATATGCGTATGTTACTCTGTTACGATTGTAGGCCTTGATTCCGCTGAGATTATTAGTACCCCGATAGATAATACGTAAAAACTTAAAAATAAATACGAAATATTCGGTTGGATGCATTAAGCCATTCAATCGAAGTATATTGAATTTAATATGCGTCACTTGACGTCACCGGTAGCATGCAAACTTGGGAAATGGAACCGCCTTATTGGCTTTTATCGAGTTTTACCTTACAAATTGAACTTTCCATCTGGGAACTAGAAATATTTATTCGAGCGATACGAAATCACACTCAAAACATACTTAACCTCATGTTTGTTAACTAACAGCTGCATTTACAACAGCTATTTAGTTAAATAATTGTTTAAACTAGAATTAGGTATTACTATATTACTGTAGGTTCACTGCAAATTATCTGAGACAAGATGCATTCAAATTTAATAATGCACTGAACACGTAATTGATGTGATACTCTTATCTGCTTAACGATGTCTAGTATAGTTACTTTGGAAACTATGAAAACTCCTCTAAGTTTGTTAATAACAGATAATGCAATTGTGAAGGAATTTTTAAACAAAATGACCAAGAAATTAAGCTATTGATAATTAAAAATGTGCCCAATAATCATATTGAGCCCAATAATCAAATGTTGAGGAGTGTTTTCCAGCTAAACTAATTAAATGTTAAGATAATGAAGCTATAAGCCATAAATTCAATTTATAATATCTTACATTTTCCGTGATTTGCACGAAGATATTAAATCCCCTCTAAGTTTGTCAATAACAGGTAATGTTTTAACTAAATAACCAGGAAATTAAGCTATAAATAATTAAAATTATGCCCAACATTCATAATGAAGTGATGTCGAGGATTGTTTTGTAACTAAATTGATTCAATGTGAAGATAATGAAGCTATAAACCAATAAATGGAATTGACAATTTCATAGAATTTTCGTGATTTTCTTGACATATTAAAACTCCTCTAAGTTTGTTTATGACAGATAATACAATTGTTGGAGAGTATTTAAATTAAAAGACCATGAAATGAAGTGATTAATAATGAAAATTATGTCCAACATTTCTACTGAGCTAATGTCGAGGAGCGTTTTGTCGCTAAATTGATTCAATGTGAAGACGATAATGCAAATATCCAATGCTTGAAAGTCACAATTTCAAAGTTTATTCGTTATTTTAATGAAAACAATATAACCCCTCTAATTTTGTCTTAGTTTGTCAATTACAGGTAATGCAATTGTTAGAGAATATTTTAACTAAAACCATGAAATTAAGGTTTATATAATTAAAATTATGTACCAACATTCATAATGAGATGATGTTGAGTAGCATTTTGCAGCTAAATTGAGTTAATGTTATGATGATGAAGCTATAAACCAATAAATGAAATTTACAATTCTATAAATTCTTCGTGAAGATATTACCTCTTTAGTTTGTTAATAACATGAAATGCAGTTGTTAGAGAATGTTTCAAATTACTAGGACATTAAGCTATTAATATTTAAATTTATTTCCAACATTCGTATAGAAATAATGTCGAAAAATGTTTTCCAGCTAAAATCGTTTAATGTTAAGGCGATGAAGCTATTATCCAATAAATGGAATTCACAATTTCATAGATTGTTCATTATTTTCATGAAGAAATACCCTCTAAGTTTGTCAATAGCAAGTAATGCTATTGTTAGAGAATGTTTTAACGAAATGACCAAGAAATTAAGCTAATAATAATTAAAATCATGTCCAACATTCCTATTGAGATTATGTCGAGGAGTGTGTTTTAGTTAAAGTGATTCAATTTTAAGACGATGAAGCTATAAGCCAATAAATGCAATTCATAATTTCTTAGATATTTGAGGATTTTCATTCAGATATCTATATATTTAAAACAACGAGTTCGTTACCTGGTTGGACTGAATTTAATGATCTTGGATTTGTCCAACTTACCATGAAAAACAGAATAACTATTAAAATATCGAAAGGGGTCACAAAAGATCTTTGAAAATTAATCTCTTCAACTGCTCACAAGATTTAGAAAACTATCAGCCCGATTGATTTGAAATACATTTTCTTTTCGCAACGAAAACTATATTTAAGAGTAACTGCTGAGTTTCTTGATGTTTCTT
Source organism: Elymnias hypermnestra (assembly GCA_015832385.1). Taxonomy (NCBI): domain Eukaryota; kingdom Metazoa; phylum Arthropoda; class Insecta; order Lepidoptera; family Nymphalidae; genus Elymnias; species Elymnias hypermnestra. Next base: position 738,185 of record JACTOM010000049.1, on the reverse strand, counting down.
CTAGGGGGAATCCACTTTCCGGAACCGATGGTAAATTTGTTACCAAAGGACAGACTACCCAAAGGACAGACTACTGAAGATGCAAAAGTGTTTTTTTGAGTTTACATGAATATTTTTATTTTTATTTCCCAGGGATGTAATAAGAGTTTCATTACGTTTTGTGGGTATTACGGAGTTTCTTCCCCTTCAAGTCTCACACTATAAATCTCAATAATCCATCAAGCAACATCAGATCTATTATAGAAGGCAGTTTCATTTTAATACACTCATTAATTAAAAATAGCAAACGTTTTATACATATCAACTTAAATATCGAGCTTTGTAAATGTCAAAAAGTATAACTGCAAACACAAATCCACAAAAATATGTTATAGAGACGATGTGTACACAAAAATAAAAATACAAGATCGCCGAGCACGAACAAGTCGCAATTTTCACATTTCACAGGAGTGAAACTACCAACCGTTTATTCAATTTTTCTGTATATCCATAAATCGAAAGGAGACCGTTTACATTTCGGTATATTTCTTTCAGTGGAGGCATTTTTCTGTTCAAATATACAGCCAAAAAATCATCCTGATTCTAGATGAATTACGGTAATTTCGAACGACGGTGAAATATAAATGATAAATCCTCAAATATACTTACTTCTATAACAAGCCATTTATTGTAGTCTCACCTAAACGAGGCACTATATTAAATATTTTAGGATTCACGTAAGTTGCACAATATTTGTACAAGGTTTTGATTTTAGAGATGTTTATTTTACGTTTTTAATGTTTAAGGTACGTTTGACATATTAAACATGATATGTATCAAAAAAAAATTTAAAACTACAAAATAAATCGAACAACTTTTTTTCATAAACGCCATTAGTATTTTACGTTTATTTTTATGTTAAATCATTGCTCTTACTCTTAAACATACTAATTACGAGTATTTGTAGGTGTTAAAGAAACTCACATGTAGTAAAATTGCAAAGGAATATGTCCATATTAAACTTTTTAATAGTGATCTGATATTAAATTTCAGAAAAATTTCAACATAGATTACATTTTAATTCCTAAAATTTGTTATCTACTGTTTTGGCATCTACTGCTTTGCTATCTACAGCTTTGCTATGTACTGCTTTGCTATCTATTGCTTTGCTATCTACTGCTTTGATATCAACTGTTTTGCTATCTGCTGCTTTGCTATCTACTGTTTTGCTATCTACTGCTTTGCGATCTACAGCTTTGCTATCAACAGTTAGGTTTTCTACAGCTCTGCTATCTACTGCTTTCCCATATATTGATTTGCTATATACTGCTTTGATATCAACTGTTTTGCTTTCTACTACTTTGCTATCTACTGTTTTGCCATCTATTGTTTTGCCATCTAATGTTTTGCTATCTACTGCCTTGCAGTCTACAGCCTTTCTGTCAACAATTTGGCCATCTACTGCTTTCCTATCTACAGTTTTACCATTTACTGATTTGCTGTCTGCATTTTTGTCGAAATATTTTATATTATTTCTATTCTGTCAAAATTTTAATAAACGAAATTGTTTGTTCCTATCTACATAATTGATTTTATTATAGACGCCCTAGTAAAACAACATCACGTCGGAAACCAGACTTTATGTTCCTGTAGTAAAATCAAATTAATCTATAACAACTTTTATTTTTCTTATTGTCTATTCAAACTTTTTATTTTTTCCTCAATGGGTTAATTAGTTTGTTTTATAATAATTCATTGTTTTTCACTTGTATATCCCGATGCCGTGGGAAAATCAGAAACTTGTTCTTAGTTACTGCCAATTAACTCAGCCAATAAATACCGGAATGTACACTTACATTAATGATAAACGAGTACAAGAGGTAGCAAATTCTTACTTTTATTAAGAATTTCGGCGCACAGAAATCCCAGTGTAATGTGGTAAGTGATTTGCCTTGCCCTTAAATATTTGCTCCTTCGACTAAGGTACCACACATATATTATGCCGGTTCTATGAAGTGTGTAAAACCGCTACAAGTAAAATTCTGCAAATATTCACTGTTAGAGTCAGAGTACATCCTGTGACCATCGTTTGTTATATCTGAGCAGCAAATGTTGTCGGCGTTTCCATGCACAATCGAGGCTGCGCGGGCGCCGTTATCTATACAAATGCTACGGCGGCCCCGTGAGGATCTATGGTCGCCGACACCAGATGTTACACACGACTTCACTCGAACCACACTCTATGCCGTTGTTATCATTATTGCCAAAACTATTTACAATTATACAACTAAACTAAACATAATCCTAATACAACATAAAGTATTATAGCGAGAACTTACGACAATGGAAAGCTAATTACGAACACTATTTACGATTAATATAAAACATCTATTTTTATTGCTACGTTCAATGTAACCTAAAGAGTTGCGAACAGTACTGTTAACATTTGAATAATTAAAAATAAAATGTATGTATACATTTTATGTATTATTTTTAACATGGCAAAATGACCGCTTCTGATTTCATTGCTTGGAAACGTGCCGTCTCTGCATTTATTACAAAGCAGGGAACGCAATTTAACGGTCTGGCGAAGTCATGTCTTGCAAATAAAATAATGTGCCACCGTAAACGTAAAAATGTCCATTGCTGTAGATCACATCGCTTTCGTAGTCTTCGCTTTTACATTAATTAACATAGATTAATTAAATGAAGTTAGATACTGAATTTTCTTGTACTTAATGTACTATTTTAACAAGTTTCCCGTTCCCGTAGAGTCTCCAATTAAACCTCAACCTAAACGATTCATTAAAAACAATTTATCTCTAATAGAATATTATTTTAATTATTACAATACACCGAATATTCGAGTCTTTTTATTAGGAGTATGAAAGATTTTGGTTCAGTTACGTTCTTAAAATTACTTAAAGTGGCCTACAAATTTAGGCATATTTGAATTTTGAATTTGAAAATGTCAAAATAAAAAATGAAGCATAAATTATATTTATTTCCTTTGACAGGGAACCTGTTAAATAATATCTGAAATTATTAATAAAAGAAGAATATATTTCATATATTTCAAAGTGCAAATAACATTTATGGCTCTACTATCTCTCTAATATCTAATTACTTATAAATAACGTTTTCCTTGACGATAATCACGTAAACTTTGTTGATTTATTTCATCGTAAAGTTAAGTAGGTTTTTATCTTTAAAACCATTATTGAAAAATACAATAAAACTCTGTAATTTAAGGTTTTCAGTTGTTTGTATCAACTTTTTTCTATCGTACCATATTGTTATAATATGACGAATATTTGAATGTTACAAAAACCATATCTTATCCTAGCAATTAAGAAGCACCCATAAACCAAATGGCTAAGCCTATATTTATATCGAATGTAATATATACCACAAGTGTAGACATTATATTTGTATAACGCCTTATTTTAGTTAATACTAAAATACACCTTTAGAATTTTGCTAATATAATAAATATTACCAGACTTTCTGTATTAATAGTCGCTGACTAAAATTACAGGAAACATTATGGATTTTTCATTGTGAAACAGTTTATCGATTGATTACAATAGACGAATAAACAATAGTTTAGATTACAAACATGTTATATGCTAAGCTACTTATATACATTATATTTCTAAAATGTAATATAAACAACCTTAGTAATAGATATGGTGAAGGTAATATCCATATTTATATTATTAATTCGGAAACTTAATGTACTAAAAAGCCCTGATACCTTATAGGATCGTGGAGAGAAATTACGAAATCGAATATTGGACAAACATCGATAAGCCAATCCGCCGACGCCAACTGTTGGGATATGGTCACCGGAGAAAGTAAAAGACGTGTGTTCAACTTGGAGTACTGATTGAATATAAGGTATTTATTCGGTCTTACAAATACGAAGACATACGAATATAATACCGAGTAAGTGATGACGTTGTAATGTTGGCAGGCTTGGATTTGTGTATTACCAACACCAACTCCAAATATAATAACTATTGTAACTACATGATCTCTATTTTTATTCGTTTCGCTCTTAACAGAGCGGTCGTGATCGTCATGAAGTAACGGAGTGGGCAGATGTTTTTCGCATGAAGACCGCTCGCCATCTTTCCCTTCTCGAGGCCATCCTGCTGAATTCGTTCAATGAACCTCCCAGTGCAGATTTGATTTATTAAGTCCATCGAGTGGGTGATCTCCCCCGCGGTCTGATGCCTTCCACTTTTCCTTGAACGACGTGGCATTCGATAGACTGGTTGTCACGCCGAGAGCCGTGTCCGAAGAAAGCCAGAAGGCGAGATTGTACTAGAGAGTACAGACGCTGCTTGATGCCGCGTTTTTGAAGTATCGAGGCGTTTGTGCGCAACTCGGTCCACTGAACTCCAAGCATTCTTCTCCAGCACCACATTTCTAGAACATCTATTTTCTGCCTTTCCACATCTCGTAGTGTCCACGTCTCAGCAGCGTATAGAAATATTGGGGAAGGTAAATGACCTGACGAGTCTAGATTTCGTGGTCTTTGTGATGTTCCGATTCCTCCATATTTTCTTCGTCTTGTCCATCGCCGTTCTTTTTAGTATCGAAATAATTTGAAAGACTTTTAAGTAGCCCAATAATTTTTATTTCATTTTACTTAGGAGAACTCTAAAAAATAATACGCAATTATTTTTTACTTTTCAGAGCATATTTAATTTATTTGGAATAGTTCGTTATTAAGGCGGTTCTATTTTTGTTAAAATTTTTATTTACTATTATTTTTTAAGTGTACTTCTTTAGGTACATGGGGATAAAATTTTCACGAATGAAACGCGTGATTAGCGTCACGAAGATGTGTAGCGTTTTAATGCTATTACGTTTGAAGATTACGTACGTTGCCACTCGTCATTTAATAATTTTATATACTTATTTTCATTATATAAATTTTATTAATAATTTCTAATATTGACAAAAATCAATTTTCGACACTTTTAATATTTTAATGACAATTAAATTCCTGACTTATGATCCTTTTTCCCTCCCTCTTCTTGGAAGTCTCAGAAATGTAAAGTTTAAGATTTGTGTAAATATAAACAAGACTTAAAAATTAGTTTGCCAAAGAAGTTTCACTTCTGACATGTGTACTTTGTACGCACGCACATTTAATTGGATTGTTAGTGAATCTGAAGTACACTAATATTAAAGTTGCTCCGTTTAAATGAAACAACTTTACAAAGTGAAATTTACATTGATTTCCGCCACACCTGATACGTTGCAGGTCAGTTACTTTGCCATCCCACTATCACCACTCTTTTTATAGTAATCAATTTCAAGAAAGATATTTCACTCCAAAAAACCTTTTTTATTGCTTGACTAATCTCACTCACGAACCTATCGTACTTTCATGGTAACCCATGAAGTCGAAATATATTGGAGATTTAATCTGATTATTCTCTCATTACTTTGACACCATTCAAAAGAACCTGTCACGAGTTATGACGAAATGGGGGACTCAATTTAACGGTCTGGCGACGCGACGTCCAGTTTTATGCGGCGCAAATAGAAAAAAACATGAAATTCGAAACAAGTGCAACTACTGTGACCATAAGTTAAGTTACAAAGTGAGACTATATTGAATACAATATTGTATTATACTAGTTGAGTTGCTGAACTTCGTATGTATACACTTAAATGTGAAATATAAAGCACGGCGCCTTTTATTCGATGTTTATGTAACTTGTCAGTTAGCAGCAGTACTTGATGTCTCGATTTTAAAAAAAATCATCAAAATTAATTATATTATAAGTAACAGCCCATTAACGTCCCACTAATGGGCACAGGCCTCCTCGTTCGTATGAGAGAGGGTTTTTAGAGCATAGACCTACCACACTGCTCCACTGCGGATTGGCAGGCATAGTACACAAGTGCACTCTCTATTCCTTCACTCTCATAGTCCGAAGTGACGGGAATCCGACACGACCGGAGAGAGATCAAGCGCAGGACCGACGGCTTAAAGTGCTCTCCGGAGGTGGATCACACCGCCAAATTTTCCCAACTTCGGGCAGATATTGAGAAAATCTTAATAGAAAACTTAATATCGATTTCGAATTGGCTCGACCCGGGACCTCAGGTCTGTAGTCGAACATGCTAACCACCAGAACAATGAGGCAGTCCGCGGGGTATTGCGAGTACACAAATAATGACGTCAAACTAAGCTTTTTTTCTTACTGAAGACTTTTAATAGGCTTTAATAGCAACAATCATTTTAAGATGAACACTAACAAAAATGTATATAGAAAATACACTAAAAATGTACCATAAAACATTGCTCAATTATCTGGCACGTATGATAGAGAAGCTGAAGACAGCCGCAGAGATGAATGGAGGGGTGAAATGGTTTTCCCTAACGTAAAGATTTCAGCTAATTTAAAGTTATAAAACGACACGCAGGCGATTTCGTTTCATTAAACTTCCTCATAATGTAATCCTTTATCGTAATCTAAATTCCCCATCAGAGTGTTTGACCCCAATGACTTCCGAAACTATCTACCCAATTTTTATGATATTTTGTAACATTTCTTTGGACTTAGGTTTCATTTTAACATATAAACAATTTTTGAAGTTAAAACTTCTTTAACATTGTTGTGATTTGAAAAAAGGTATGATGAAAACTCGATGTAACGAAAAAAGGATGTTACAATAAAGAAACTGTACAAAGAGACATACATTCATAAGATTTAACGTGCGATGGTAAGTGACAATACAATCTAAGATAGTGGAGCGCTAAAATTTTTGAAAGTTTCACTTCTACCACGTGTGCATTGCTCGCAAAATGTTTTCTTTAGGCGCTTGAGGGTAAAATTTTTACGGTTGAAACGCGTGATTAGCGTCACGAAGATGTGCAGCGTTTGATCCTTTTAAAAGTTAGATAGTTTTAATATTTACAAAAAACAAGTGGCGTTTTAATTTGCCACTCGTCATTTAATATATGTCGGAGAATAAGAGAGAAGGGTAGGGTAGGATTCTTCGCCGACTTCGCCATTAGTGGCATCCATAATTCCATTCTGTGGGCGTTCGTGGGTAATGTTGGTGCAATCCAACACTTTATTAATTAACTCGGATTATAATGTCTAATCACTTAATGTTCCCTATATCAATTTACACAAAACTAATGGGTAGGAACGCGACAGTTTCAAAGTACACCGCACCGGCACGCCGTCACCCGAGAACTACCGAGAGACGCGCGCCGGACTGCCAGTTATTGATTCTGCCCCACGCCGATAGACAGATGGCGCCAGCGTTCTACAGACTCTTGCACGCGGACCAGCGATCCACAGACTATTGCACTCCGACATATATATGTCGGAGGGCAGGTGTCTGTGGAACACTGATGCCACCTGTCTATTGGCGTGGGGCAGAGTCAATGGTGACAATCCGGCGAGCGTCTCTCGGCAGTAATCTAGTGGCGGTCGGCCGAAGCAGTCGACCATTGAAACTGTTGTGTTCCTGGCTATTATTGTTAATGAGTTTGTGTAAATTGTTATCGGGAACATTAAGTGATTGAACATTATAATCTGAGTTAATTAATAAAGTGTTTGATTGCACCAACATTACCCACGAACGCTCACAGTATGAAAATAATGGTTGCCATTAATGACGATGTCGGCGGAGAACCATACGCCCCTATACTCTATGCTTCCTTCTCTCTTATTCTCCGATATGTATTATTATTCATAAAATATAAAATAAAAATATTTCATATATTCACTTTTCTGTTTTGTGCGAAAACTTTACAAACATATATACTTACTGTGAGCTCACGACAAAAACTATACCGATTCAATCGAAAATGTAGAAAATTAATATAAGTGAATAAGTCCGATAATATTATATTAAAAAGTCGCGAACAGTTACATACAAAAATGTTTTCTATATATAATATTACTGATACTGATTTCCGACGGACTCATTACGAATTAATCAAAACCATACCCCTATATTATGTAACTTTCATGACGTAGACTTTTGGTCTAAGAACGGGTTTCCCCATATTCTCAAGGAAACTGGGTTTATAATTGAATAACGGTTACTCACTACGAAATCTCCAAAATTATTCGACAGATTAACTTGAAATTCGGCATGCATATTCCTTTCACAACGACGACTCTCACTAAGGACTGGTTTCCCTACATTTTAATGGGATCTAGAATTAAGGGATCACACCGCAGACAATAGCTAGTAATGAAATTAAGAGTACCTGTACACATGACCTGTAGAAATGTCTCCCAGTTATTTTAAATCCTTTATTTAGTAAGTAGCAGCCCATTAACGTCCCACTGCTGAGCACAGCCCTCCTCACTCCTATGTTTTCGACGTCTGCTATCTTGTTTAACTTATGGTTGTGAAACATGGTTCCTAATAGAGCAAATTATAAATAAAATTAGAATTTGTCAAAATGATATAGAAAGAAGTATAATGGGAGTATAATCGGCCACTTTGCTTAGCGTTCGTGGACTATGAGAAAGCCTTCGATTCGGTGGAAACATGGCCCCTGTTGAGATCTTTACAGAGATGCCGAATTGACTACCGGTACATACACGTGTTGAAGTGCTTGTACGAAAACGCCACCATGTCANCTAGATATAACCCGGATTCGAACCTGCGACGATCTGTGGTCATTGCAATTGACATAATTGCTCGCGCGCTGAGCTATGAGTAGCTACTTAAACAATCTTAATATTTTAACTGCTATTAAAATCTCATATCAACGTTAACGATGTTGTATATACCTATAATAAATAATAATAAAAAAATGCACCAACAGATTATATCTACAAAAAGTAATTATGAATAGCAGTTAAAGGTAAGTAAGGTATTAGAATTAGAGATAGCGTTCTTACTGCAACCCTATTGATGTTTTAATATAACATAAAAGAAATACAGGAATTATAACTATGATAATGTTTTTTTTTTATTTATTCTTATTTTCCATTATGTTCCGAATGACCTCACGAAAACAGCATTAAATATTAAAAGATACATAAAAAGATAAACCTATCGATAAGAAAATAGTATAAGTTTTTTCACTATTATAGGGTAAACCGTAAGGACAGTCAATAAATAAATCTTTTTAAATGATATAAACTTTATTAAATATCTGTATCTATTCGACTTCTAATGATAATGATATAAAAGATAATCATTGTGTATATATACGCGAAACAATTAGAAATCCAGAGATATTTCATTCATTCGAATTATATTATATTGATATTTGATTCGAAATTCGAATCGCATATTGATATTTTTGATATTGATATTGGAACGATATTCGCACAACAAAGTTTCAAACTTATCCTTGTTGAGATAATAAGTTGTTGTTAACCTAGAAGTATTATAATAATAAATTGTTACAGTGATTCAAATCAAATTAAATCAAAATATCTTTGTTTAAGTAGGCATATTTCAGCACTTTTGAATCGTCAAATGATTTGTTTTATCTTTGCCACATTAATGTATGTCTGATGATGGTATCCAAGAACGACTTAAAATCTAAAGTTACGAGGGTTCCTTCGCGCCCTTGTCTGAGAAGAGCCTCTGTCTCTCTCTCTATTATATTTCTCCCGACAAGAAAATCCTCATGGATACCCAGGGCATCACGGGGGCATATTCTATTATGCAGGACTTTTACCGGCTAAAAACCTTTAGGTGTCGGTCCTCCGCGTCCTTGTGACGGGGCCGGCAATGCTCGACTGTAGCGACCCGACGGCAATGCCCGTTGATAGAAGGGCCCTCTTAATTTTATTTACCTACTTTGGTAGGATGACATCTCTGGAGTACCGGCATGCCATCCACAAACTTAGGGACTTTTCTGTCGGGCAACGGACCCCATACCTGCTGCCCAGGGGTTATCCCTAGGGGAGAGGACGACGGACCTGGGCCGCCCGTCTGCGTCCTACCCTGCGCCTACGAATGGCGGGAGCGGCTGCGTCCTACTCCCGCAGCCGCTCTCCTGTCTCCTTCTGCGCCATCACCTCCCCGCAGAAGGAAACTACCGCTCTTCAGCAATCCTCACTGCCCACCATAGCTTTAACTACGGGAGGCAACGTGAGGTCAACACATCCAATAGAAGCCACGAGAGCGGCTCTCTTTTCCGCCCAACGTGGGCACGTCATTTACAATATCATATTAGTTTAATATATTTCAATTCAAATTAGAGCAGTTCGTTCACTTCCACACGTTTCTATCATCTAAGTAGTCTTGCAACTTATAATACGATTTTTCTATCAACTTTCTTTTAACAAAGACTCCGAATTTATTAATTTACATTGATTAATAGAGATATCCTCTATATCCTCTTTCCGGTCGTGTCGGATTCCCGTCACATCGGACTATGAGAGTGAAGGAATAGAGAGTACACTTGTTGTGCACTATGCTTGCCAATCAGCAGTGGAGCAGCGTGGTTGGTCTATGCTCTAAAAACTCTCGCTCCTTGGAGTGAGGAGGCCTGTGCCCAGCAGTAGGACGTTAATGAGCTGCTACTTACTTTACTTAATAGAGATATCCGTTATTAATTTTGAATTTAATCTTCTTTAGGTGCGTTTTATGGGTATTGAGTGATACTGAGCCGTTACGCTCAGTTATGTAACGCTCGTTCGTGTAAAGTCGGCTCTCGTCGACTAAAGGAGCGAGACCGCTGCTATATTTCGATACATTATTTAATGTACATTACTGACAACGCAATATACCGAATAATTTATACAGTTATAAATGTGACTTTATAGATATATAACAAGAAACATAGTTTTACTTCGTATTCATAGTTTTGCTGAGTACTACATCTTAAGCAATGGACAAGATTTTTTACTCATTAAATCATCTGGGGAAGTATTCATCCCGAATCTTTTAATGTCACACATAAAGAACTTACCAGAGAATAGTTTATGTACAAATTTATATGCCACGTACATAAAAATCACTGAAAATATGTAAAAACCTCCGGTTGATTACTAACAAGGAAACTTTGCGTAAATACCTAACGTCCTGAAATTGGGTTCTATACAAATACCCGTACGTAAAACCCGTTTTAGATCCGTGAAATATTTTTGTAAGACTAATTAAATGTTGGAATATTGCATAGTAAAAAAACCAGGGTTTTTTTCATAATTCAGAATTTCAATCAATTGAGAATAATAATTCATAACCATACGTAATTAATTGTTGATGGCATTTAGCTTTGTTTTCTACATTTAAAAAACATTCCTATTTTTGCGTTTGATGTTTTTTAAATATCAATTCTTAAGCCATTTATCACGAAATTTTTAAACTCATTACGTAGAAAGAAAATTTAAATCGGTTACATAGTTTAATATAGCGTTCTATAATTTCTCGCAAAATAAAGGTAAGGTATTGGCAGTCGTTAACGTCCCACTACTGGGCACAGGCTTCCTCACTCATAGGGTGTTTAGAGCATTGACCCACCAAGCTGCTCTACAGCGGATAAAAATTAATTTGTATTTCAAAACCTGTTTTAACATGGGATATCATCCGAACGTCGATGTGTCGAGTATCATCGATGAATAACTAAGTAAAAGTGATTAACGATTGTAAATTTACAGAAGACATTGATAAGGCGCGAGAGAGAACTAATTGAAAATAAATTTAACAAAAAATGAACCTTACAAATTTGTTAATACGCTCTAAAAATAATTACGTATACTTTTTTAGAGTTCTTCGCATTCTTATTTAATGCCATTTGATTACAGACACTGTAAGCCGTTGAGGAGTTCCGTTGATCGTTATATTTAACTACTAGTAGGTGACTCAAATATTTGAATAGCCTATAAAAGATTCTGCTGAGTATCGTTACTTTGCTCCTAAGAATTGAAGAGTTCCGTTACTTTGTCAGGAAACCATAATCAAAACCTGACCAACCTTTAAAATTAAACAACCCTTGAAATATATCCTTTTTAACAAAAAACGAATCATCGAAATCGGTTGGCGTGATCTTCAGTTCATACATTTGTCGCGAACATGCTTAATGCAAATTTAAAATTTATAACGTTTTCTCATGAATGACAAAGCCAGAACTGGACTAAAAAATTTGGGACCCGACCACTAGCACCACCTTTCATATAAAAAAAATCATCAAAATCGGTTCACCCAGTCGGAAGATATGAGGTAACAAACTTAAAAAAAATACAGACGAATTGATTACCTCCTCCTTTTTTTGAAGTCAATTTAATAAAATACAGCAAATTGCGTCAGATATAGAACCGATAAGGTTTGGATTGGATTGTGACAGATTTTAAGGAAAATTTAAACAATTGGGTAAACGTGGGAAACTGTGAATCATGTGCCTTTCCCCGAAAGATTCAAGTATGCTTGCCAAACAATAAGTGATGATACATTCTAAGATGGATGGATGGGCAGCATTCGGAAAACTACTGGACATCTTTTCATCCATAATTCCTCAGTGCCTGAAGACTAAGTCTTCGAACAGTGTGTGTTGCCAGCGATTACATATGGTTCCGAGACATGTCCACTGACTATGGGGCTCGTAACTCAGAGTCACTCAGCGGGCAATAGAGAGGGCTACGCTCGGGGTTTCCCTACGTGATCAAATCAGAAATGAGGAAATCCGTAGGAGAGCTAAAGTCACCGACATAGGGTACCGAATTGCAAAGCTGAAGTGGCAATGGGCAGGGCACATAGTTCGCAGACCCGATGGACGTTGCGGCCCGAAGTTGCTAGAGTGGCGACCTCGCAACGGAAAGCGCAGCGTCGGCAAACCCCCCACCAGGTGGACCGATGACAGCAGTCGCTGGCAGCCGCTGGATACAAGCGGCGCAAAGATGGGGACCATTAAAATTCATTAAAGGTCTCTCACCTTTGTCCAGCAGTGGACGTCCATCGGGTGAGACGACGACGACGTTAATCTAAGATGGAACCGCTTTACCTTGGCGACCAGTAATTTACCTCTTATATTTTTTTCTATTTTTATAATTACATAGCCTTGTACAAGAACTTTAATGTTTTGCTTGATGACACGTCTTTGAAGTCTCCCACCATTACAGAATCAGGCAAATTAAAAATTGTAATTTCCTAAATTTTCTCTACTAGAATGCAAAGAAAATTGCACCATTGCACCAGCAAACCCTTCGAAAGCTTTATAAACAATTGATAAGTTATATAAGGAGAGTGTGAACTAAAACTACGAATTAATAAGTGCAAATTGCAGATATAGAATAAATATAGATTCAAATTCAAAAAGCCTTTATTTATTTTGGGCTTTCACAGCACTTTTGAATTATCTCTAATGTACGGTAGTCGAGGTTGTTAAAGAACGTTTTATAATCTTGAGTTAGAAGGTTGACTCGTGCCTTGTTCTAAGAAGAACCCACAACAATCTCAACCGGGTTTTTAAACATCATCAATAAAATAGAAATTCCAACGCTTTTGTCAATTAAGGATTCAAATTATAGTACGACTGCGCAACTCTGACTGTACCTCATAAGAGATACAGATGGAACAAATTTCTTTAGCTTAAACAAGGTTATAGTGAGCCAACCTTAAATGATAGCCACATGTTGTCGCAAACTTTATTTTAGAACTTTTAAAGGCGAACAATTCTGTCATACATGATTTTTGAGAAAATGTAACCATTTACTCAGCAGAAGCTCTCTAAAGGAAAAATCCGATATTCATTTGGGATACCGTTTCTTTTGTTCTTAGCGTGATGATATATAGTGTGATAAATAGGCTAATTATGACTGAAATAGTTTTTCAAATCGGACATGTAGTTCCTGAGATTAACACGTTCAAGTAAACAAATATGATATTTAAATTTATAGAACCGAGAAAGCTATTGTAAAGGATTGCATTATAACTGGTTTTAAGGAAAATATAAACAATTGTGTGAACGCTGGAAACCGTGTGCTGAATCATGTGACTTTCCCCGAAAGATTCCGAGTAGGCTTGCCAAGCAAACCGAAAATACCTCTAATTACCTAACAGATTTTGAATTCCAACAGCATCCGGCTCGTATTGCAACACTGGTTAGGGGAAAATCCTGTGCGATGGACATGGGTAATGAACTCAAATCAAATTCTGAGATTTTTATTAGCAGCTGCACTCTAGTGGGTTTTTATGTACAATCACAAGAGCTGGAGTTTAAGCTTGGCATCATTAAATACTAACGTTATTTTATTCGAGGTCAATGATTGCATACGTCTGCACTATTATTATAAATGCCAAATTAACTGTGTCTGTCTATGTTTTAAAGCTTTAAACCTCTGTGTTTTTGTATGTATGTTTGTAATGTTTTCACACAAGAACTACTGGTCCGATTTCAAAATTATTTTCACCAATAAAAAGCTGCATTGTCACTGAGTGATTAAAGCTATATTACTCTCTCAAATAAACAGGGATCCCTATTAAAAATCCATTGATGTAACCCAAGGTGTGAAACAAAAAATAGGTTATCGCGTGCGCTGAGGAAACTATTGATGATAGAAAAAAAAAAGTTCCACAATATTATAGAACGTATTAATATCTACATAAAAGTCCGCGATACCATCTGTCCACCTACTGTAGTTATGCCACTATAACCGTCTTTTTGCATTTTAAAAGTTTATAAAAGTTCCGACTTCTTTAGAACAAGGTAACAGACACAAATACAAAAATATGTAGGATGAAGCCGGCAAAGAATGAGACAGAAATATACATACTATTTTTTATTCCGTGTTTAGATCAGGGGTAGCCAACTAGCGGTCCGCGGGCCGCAGGATAACAACCCTTGGGCATTACACTTACCTCACAAAGTGGATTTATTCGGGGTCGTTGTTTAAATAGATAAAAAATATATATTTATATAAATAATTTAAATCATAATTTTTATTAAATTTCGACACTTTTAATATTTTAATGAGAAGTAAATTCATTAAATTCCTAACATATTTTCCTTTTTCCCTCCCTCTAAGTCTCGGAAATGTAAAGTTTTAGATTTGTATAAATATAAACAAGACTTAAAAATTAGTTTGACAAAGAAGTTTCACTTCTGACATGTGTACTTTGTGCGCATGCACTTTAAATTATCCTAACCTGTAAAATACTTTTTAAATTATTAAAATCGGATATTCCACTTAAAAGATATAAAGTATTTAAAAATGTATATACGAACAATTTGAAGGGAGTAGAATGTTTCAATGAAGTAGGAATGAAAATGAAAATTTAACAAGCTATATATCTAAAACCTAAAATCTATCTCCCTTGTGTCCAGAAAAAAGAAAATTGATAGCTTTTACATCTAAAAAGTTTTATGTCAAAGTCGAATTAGAAAATTTGTTTTGCATTCGACAGATCATTATAGTAATTAATGATTCAATTATTTACGAGAAACGGAAATTCCACACCTATTATATTATAATTTTGAGGTTTTGCTAATTTGTTACTTTAAAATAAATTTTAACTAATGAGTATTCACGGCCGCGTTGGTGTAATGATGCAATGCTCTGGATTCGATTCTTAGGGCTTATTACTTCTCCTTCTCTCTTATTCTCCGACACATTAAAAAGTATATATATATATATACTGATTCTGAATACATGTAATACCTTTAATGATTTGTATACATATATGTATGTCTGAAAACCATCGGGAAACCGGGTCCTTCACAATACTAAACATAACACTCACTTTTTCTATCAACACTATCTTGTATATCACTGACTCTCAACTTCCGTACGTCCAATTACATTTTTCGTAATGCTCTCGTCACGCAATCGTCAGCTTACTTACCACGTCAAGCGTACATAAAGAAGTTTTATCTTCAATTATTATTTAAAAAAAACTAAAATCCGTTCCTAAGCTTACGTAATTATGAATTCGTGATATCGAGTCGTAGACCGTATCAATAGAGAACACCATTTAACATATACACAATAAAAATGTAAATAAAGTGCAGCGATTATTGAAATTATCTATTATATTACATAATTGTGACGTCTATCAGCAATTTTAACGATTTTAAAATGAAACTTTCGCATGTTCATTACAGCTGGCAGTGGAATAAGGGAAAGGCGATCGGTAAAGCAGCCAAGATCAATATGGCGGCGCCCATGGTGTATATCAGCTGTTTCACTGGCATCATGGTTTTAACAGAATTTATACTCAATATCTACTATAAATGCTTAAATATTTGTATAACGTTAATTAATCAGCAGTAGTTACAAAATGGATGCTATTTATTTATTCAATCCAAAAAAGGGGCAAAACATCATTCTGATCGATCGTTGTTTTTTTTAACCAAAACATGATTAATTTATGGAATGCCCTAAATAAACATGTTTTTCTTTGATTAATTGATAGAAAACTTGTTTTTTTTAATATTCTTAGTGCTGACGTTGTATCATACAATTACGTCAAGATTTTATTGTATCTGTGTTAAACAATATTTTATTGAATTCTTAGTATTATTTAAAACTCTCTGAATGTATCTTGTTCTAATTTGAACATCGTTTTAAATAAATATATTTTGCGATAAATTATAGTGTCATCTATTGAAATCTGACGTAACTGTTTTTGTTTTCTTTCAATGTTAAAGATATTTTTTAAATAGTTCCCGCTAAATTTATCATTGGAATTTAATATACTTTTAAGCAATAAGTCCGGGTAATGCAATTTCTTAGTATATAACATACATAATAATAATTCTTATGCATGTATGTATGTCACTGAACTTCTTCTTACCGTCTGATACGATTGTTGTAATCTTTTGGGTCTTCTGGTGGATTCGAGAACGGTTTAGATTGGTAATTCGATCCGATAAATAACAAATTTACCCATATCTCCACAAGACCATGAACTACGCGATTAATACCGCCGGGAACAGCTAGTGTATTTATATATTTATAATTCTTAGTGCTTGTGTCACTTAACTCCTCCTAAAGTTTAGTAGCAGTCCATTAACGTCACCCTGCTGGGCACAGGCCTTATCACTCGGTGAGAGTAATTCGACACGACCAGAGAGAGATCAGGTTCAGGACCGACGGCTTGACGCCTATTTACCCTGACTTTAAGAATATGTATTATAGCAGACTTTGAATATGGAAACTGGTAAGGCATCCACTCCTTTGCGGTGGGGATTATAAACGATTGGTCAAAACGTTTTGTGCGGATTCGTGGGATGTCCACCACGAACGGATGCTAATCGCTTCTACTTGTATGTCTATATATGCCATGTAATTGCTGCGCACTCTCTCTGAAATATATCACGTACAATACCAACAGATAGAAAACGCTTCGCCGATTCGCCAATTCTCCAAGCACGGCGATCCACCGAATCCAAGGCATCAAGCTGACACCTGGACAAACCGTCCCAAAGGTGGTTGCATTACTCCATGCCTGATTGAACTTGCGCTTAATAAAGTATCGAAATCTGTTTCGGCATGACATACCAAGCTTTTTAGCAGTTTGTGCTGTCTGGAAAATAATTTTATACCAAGGAGATCAATGCTGTCAGCAATCGGTACAGAAAATTCGGGGAAATGCTGAGAAAATCTTGACAAACTACTCAAACACAGGATCTGTCTGTAGCCGAACATGCTGGGCTACACCGATTTTATTGAATTTGTTTGTGTGTCTTCAGGTGGACTCGAGAATGGTTTAGATTTGCAATCGATCCAGTAAATATTTAGATTAGAATAGAATTTACTTATATCTCCACAGGATCATGAACTAGTCGAGTGATACCGACGGAGACAGCTAGTATATTATAATTATGTACAATGATATCGCAGATGCAATGTTGGTTATAACATTTTCAAAACAATCGGGGAAAACCCAAATGATTAACAAATGTACCGGATGTTTTGAATTGTATGTAGGATTCTTTAAACATTTGAAGTCATTTAAGAAAATATTTTAATTGCCACATATTTTATCATACTGAGGTGACAAAAATATTCAATCAAACAATATGAAGTTTTTTTTAATGCTCACAGGTTAACGTTTGCCAATGATTTTACTTAATGGAAAGTGAATGGATTGGTGTTCGTCCCGTCGTTTAGTAATTAATTAATTAAATTTAAAAGTGAAGTTTTTGATTTCCAATGTCAAACGTTTGATATTCGTTCCGACGTTCAGAACTCAAATTAAACTTAAAAGAATATTTTTGTATTTTTGTAGTAAAACTTCATTAAGCGCATGAAAACGCGTGATTAGCGTCACGATGACGTGCAGCGTTTTGTATGTCAATTCACTTGAAAGTTAAGCAGTTTTAACATTTACAAATAACAAGTGGCATTTTAATTTGCCACTCGTCATTTAATATACTATCTATCAAATTTTTAAATTCAAAAACAAAACTTAATTAATAATTTCTTATATTGACAAAAAACGCATGGCATTTTTTTATAATTCGTCCTTTAAGATTTATATAAATTATTTGTATTAATTTTAGATACTTTTAATATTTCAAAACAATGAAATTCGTTAAATTCCTAATATATCTTCCTTTTTCCCTTCCTCTAAGTCTCGGAAATCTAAAGTTTTAGATTTGTATAAATATAAACAAGGCTTAAAAACTTCTCGAAGAAGTTCCACTTCTGACTTGTGCACTTTGTACGCACACATTTTTAATTTGTTTTTGACAATTGACATTGACAACCAACAATTTATATCCGCAACTATAATATTCTATGGTCTTATGCAGGAATATGGGCGTTAAAGTAACGTTTTTATTCTGGTTAAGTTTTAACCACATTTTTTACTTAAATGCTGAAACATTTTACCATTATTATTTTTCATCAGCTTTTTTATTTATTGATACTGAAACGGTACGCAGTTCAGTCAGATAGGCTTATAATAACAGTCGAATAATTAAAAGTTATCATAAAGTAAGCAGCACTTTTAATGTCCGACAGCTGGGCACGGGCCTCCTTATAGGTAGTTACTTATAGGATAGTGGGTTTTTAGATAATAAATCTACCACATTGCTCATCATACCCCAAAATACTCCCAATATGCAAATTCCTCGTTATGTTTTACTTCACCGATATGCACAATGATGGATTGAAAAGAACAATCAAGCACCAGAACAGCCCACCAAGTTAATATGGTGTCACGAAAATCTGTGAAAACATTGTATACTAGTTGTTATTGTATTAAATGGATGGGAAAATTAACATGGGCTGAAAATGTTTGTTTAGAGGTTTATTTACGGGAACTTTATAAACAATGTTTCCCATCAGGAAAACCCGAACCAATTTATATTGGACCATTCCCTGTTCTGAGTCATTGAAGACAAAAAGCATGAAACTTTAACGTTCCTACCGCTTAACCACAGAGATAGTTTAGGAATCTTGTATATGATAGGAATACTTCTCAGAGATTTGAGTTAACCGTAATTGCATTTTTAAATCATTCAAAACTGTATATTCGCACATATACATAAGAAAACAGTGGGTTTCTGAATTATGAACGTAAGTTACTTCAAAAAACATTAAACAAAAATAGTTATAATACAGTGAGATCTATTGAAAAATTACGTGAAAATTTCTTTCTATTTAATGAATATATGACGGTCTCGCTGGCGAAATAGTGGGAGTACTCGATTCGCTAGCAGTGATTCTGGCTTCGATTCCCAGCAGGGTAAATTAGGGATATCATAATTTCTAATTTGTCCAGGTCTAAACATGTGGGAAGCTTCGGTCATGACTAGTTACCACCCTATCAGCAAAGGCGAACTGCCAAATTCCGAATCATTCGGTATTCGGGAACTCTCCAGAAAAGCTAAAAAAACGCCAAAGAAAGAACTTTCATCGAACTTAAAAATTAAAATTTTTCAGCTAAATCCTTGTGAGGCCATGGACATTAACATTAGGCCAAATAAAACTTAAAACGTAAAAGATTTACAGACTAGTGTTACTAATGTTACTACTGAGCTACGACGGTTCACCTGTAGATGTAACTTCAAATAGTAAAACTGCGAGACGGACTTTCCGCCTTGATTTCATTTTTAATCATTTGTGTCGATTTAAGCAGGGTGTAATGTGGCTGGGGGGCGGAATGTTGAAAGAGAAACGTCCCCAGGCATTTTATACGGGGGCCAAAGAGAGATGAAACGAAGTTTCTTAAACCTGACACTGGAAGGCAGAGTAAGCAACGTGAGTTCAAGCGAAAAGACGAAATCTAAGGAGGTATTGAAGCTTGTACTGAGGCAAGAATGGAAAAGGACTGGCCACGTTCAAATAGTTAAAGACGACAGGTACCTAACTTGTACCCAAGAGACTCCAAACGGAAGCAACGCCGACCACTATAAAGATGGTGGGATGATCTTACAACCAATAACAGAAGGGATAGTTCCTGACATTAAATAACTTACAATACTAATATAGGTTAAGGAAGTAAGGAAGGCGAGATCATCAAAACTATTCACTCTATTAATTTAAAATTCGATATTCATAATCCTTTCCTGTCGTAAACTCTTCCTGCAAACAGATTTTCCCATATTTTCACAGGATCGAGAACTAAGCCGGCACTACCACGGAAAAGAGCTACTTTAGATATTTTAGCTGCAGTTAAGGAAGATTGAAAGTTCGCGTTAATTATAACCGTTTTCATATGAATAATTCACACATAAATATAATAGACTCATTTGGGTTTTCCACTCCTCATCGGAAATTCCTTGGGTAAGCGAGGCCATGAGTGTACATTACATTGCCACGATAATGTGTAATTTTCACAATTTCCCCAGTATAGAGAAATTTTAATATTATAATAATCATTCTGACAAGTGATTTTTTATTGCTGATGGGCTAGTACTTTACTGTGGATAGCCTAAGATGGACGCGCTGTTCTGGTAAGAGACAACTTATCTCTTGTGGTTTTTACACAGCAGCGTACGGGAAAACTAATCTCTTGGTTGGTATATACGTTATGCTGATAGACTGGTAACTAGCCACTACAGAACCCTCGTAACAAGACAAATTAGAAAATGTAATACCCTAAATTCGCCCTACCGGAGATTGAACCCAGGACTTCTACAGGCAAAGCGAGTAGTGACACCATTGCGCCAGCGAGGCCGTCATAGATGTTGTAAATTTTGATTAGTTTAAGTTTAAGAATCTTGTAGGTCACAGTACTTCTCAGAAATTTGATTTAACTCTAAATGCCCTTTTTAAATACTATGAAAAATTGTAAGCATATGCGTCTCCTAAGTTTCATTTTGTTCTTGTCTGTATATATAAAAATCATTTACTGTCCATTAGTATCGCTAAAACTCGAAAACGGCTGGACTGATTTAGCTAATGTTGGTTTTGAATTATGGAAGGCCAAAAGTTTTAAGTATAAATGTAAAAAAAATGCTCGGAATATAGTAAATAAACCAGTTTCACTTTCCCTTAGAAACTATTCCTTATTGTTGTTGTTTGTAAATCAAAGAAATAAAATAAAAAGTGAAGGTCTTCTTTTTATTTTTAAGTTTTGAATATCAAATGTTTTATGTACGTCCCGGCGTTCGGTAATAAAATTGAATTAAAAAAAAAATTGTTTTGTTTTTTAAAATTTGTTTTTGACATTTGACATTGACAACCAACAATTTCGGAGCGCAACTACAATATTTTGGCGGAAATCTGGGCATGTAGGTCGCGTTTTTTTGATTACGAATTATTTTTATTCCGGTTAAGTTTTGACCACGTTTTTTACTAAATTTGAAACATTCTACAATTGTCATTCTTTTTTATATATTGATTCTAGTTATGCAATATTTTGACGGCCTCGCTTGTGTAGTGGTGTAGTTATATACTTCGCTAGAAGAGCTCCCGTGTTTGATTTTGTCTACACCTGGTCTTAGGAAGCTTCGTCGACTAGTTGCCAAACTACCAAAAAAGACGTGCCTGCTGTATAATTATCTCTTATCAAGCGCGCTACCAGTTCAGACTGTATCATCGCTCACCACAAGGTGAAATTACAGTCAAGCTGTAACAGTATTAACGGCATTGAAACACTTATCTAGGGAACAAAACCTTAACTAGGCACGGCCGAGATCGAAAGTTTATAGTTTATTTTGTTTGAATGAAATGTGAAACATACATATCTCTATATGCCATTTTCCTGTTATAAATAAGCTTTGATCTAACCTATAAGATGAATCATAACTACCTGCATAACTGTTTAAAAAGAACGTTTATTTATTTGTAACTAGCAAACGCGGTCAAGTTTTCTAATGAGCTATATTTCCTGTTCCTCTAAAAATAATAGCGTTAAAATTTAATCTAATATTAGCCTTTCATATAAAAAAGGTAAGTAGCAGCCCATTTACGTCCCACAGCTGGGCACAGGCTTCCTCACTCATATGAGAGAGGGTGTTGGAGATGATTTACCAACGGACAGACTACTGACGATTCAAAATTGCTTTAGAACGACATCACATTACAAATCATTCAATTTTTCAGTTTTTCTATACTACTATATGTACATATTAAGTATGTATGTATTGTACATATTAAGCTTCCTCTCGAGTCATTCTATATATTGATGAAAACTGCATTACAAATTGTTGAATGGTAAAATATCAGGCAACAGAAGCGACTTCTACTTATACTACGTAAATTTTACTGTGACTTAGGTAAAAAAACGTTTTCATCGTAGACTTGTTTAATTTTTATTATTATAGAAAAAAACATAGTCACATTTAATATCTTGGAGTAATTAAGCTAATATCCGTGCTATTTTAAATACTTCCTATTACAGTACCGTTAGAAAAATTCGTGACTAAAATTCCGGATGTAGTCAAATTTGTCGGAATTTACCGAAAAATCCTATGACGACAATAGTTAATTAATAAGCAATATTTACGTTTGCATATCAAAAGGTTTTTCTACTTCCGGTATTGATTTCACCTAGTGTTGGGTGCCGTACTAAACGTCAAAATAATATTTTGTGCTGCATCAAATATTAATGCTGAAGTTAACTATATATACTAATAGCTAAGTAGATATAGATTTATTTTTGTTACGATAAAAGTTTTATTTCTCGTAGTTTTTAATTACTTCCTCTCAGATTATTAGATACACACTAATATTCATAATCTAATCAATGTACAGATTTTACTTTGCGACAAATATATATCTAATACATTTTTGAATTTGCAACATCATTTATGTGGAATTTCTAATATTAGTCAATTAAAAAAAATTTAAAAACTGGTATTGAAAGAATTTTCTAAATCAGTCCAGTAATTTCTATCTTGGTTATTACAGTTATTATTATGGAATTTTTAAATAAAAAGTGTATCAATATTACAATTTAAAAATGTACCTTAAGTCAAGTTAAGATTCTATTTTATCTACATTTGTAAAAAAAATGGCTAAAATTTAAACAGAAATAAGATGATCCACTTCATCTCATTAAAATTGGGACCTTGTACTGACTCAATGAAAAAAATAGGCTGCCCTTACAAATGTTAACATCTCAATTGTTTACAGAGATTTTCTGCTTATTCCATTGGGAAATAACATTAATTGAAATAAGTGAACCTGGTCACCAATCTAAGAATATATCTTTTAAACTTGAAATTATTAACTCCCATAGAAACTTAGGCTTAAAGTTTCCAATATAATATGGTTCTACATAGGGAATGTAGGGTGGTTTTATGTAGAAATACAATTCTTTTTTATTATCTCTTCTGAGATGCTTCCTTTTGTTGTAACGTATTAAATAAACATACACTATAGATAGGTGTGGTGTGAGATTGTCTAACCAAGTGAAAAGAAAGGATGTGGCGACACATCGTCACATTATCCATCAGCCCTACATGTCATTATAAACATTGTCACATCAATAGTATCACAGTTCACTCAAACTTACTTAATATGCCATAAATAAGACAACCAAAAAAAATTATTAATTCATAATATCCATCAATCGGCAATAAAAGTTAATATAGAATAGAAAAAACACAAAGAAAGTAGTTATTTATTCATCATACAAGTATGTAGATACAAATGTATAGCAACATTATGGAAACAAAAATGTATATACCATTTATTATGTTAAAAAAAATAGACATCACAAACTCTATTTCTGTTACAACTATATTATTTGTTTCAAAATACCTTGCCTTATTAATGTCTGACATTCAGATGTTGGTAGAAAATGCCTGCTATTTTTTTTAAGCATAATTACATCACCATCTTCTAGTTCTAATTTTCCATAATCAGACATACACAATACTTCAATATATAAAGACTTTGGAGGTCGCAAATTTTCTGTGAGATCAATTCCACTATAACCGATATCTTCACCAAGTGATCTCATGTAGGTTGCTAGGTTTGTAGAATATTTGGAAAACCACTCATATTCACTGTCAGAAATCAACTCTCTTACATCAGGAGGCAAAACTGATCCAAACTCCCAGCGTAAAGTTTTTATCTTGTCCATTCTATTATACAAGTAAGCTAGAAGACATCTTTTATTTCTTTCAAGAGCTGAATGTCTTACTTGGACAGTGGCCCACAATGATCTATTATCTGTAGCAGCATTGCTAAAAAAACATTATTATATAGCACATAAAAACTTTTTAATATATTTTACACTTTAGTACTGTGCAATTTTTTACAAAATAAATTTAAAAACTATTATTTGATGAATAATCGGTTAAACGGGCAACAACCAAATCTTATATATGTTATATATATATATATGATACATATAGGAAGAGTGTGAACTAATAGTAGGAAAGGAACGTCTAACAAAAAAGTCAATAAAGATATAAACAAGATGTACAATAACAAAATATACCCTGTAGGTCATATTTCTTTATAAGATAAAATTACTGGCTGTTAACTACAAAGCCGAATTACATATTTAATAAGTCAGGACTTACGCGTCATTCATGTTCATTTTAAATAGAACATGCATTTCCTCAATTATTTGGCGTATTTTTTCATCCTGCAAATATTTATCAATTTATTATTACAATAAAAACATATATTCATATAAATAATTGAGTTGATTTAATGAAAATTACATTAAATTGATCAATGGTTTCTCGATTTCTGTCCGCTTCTTTTAATAATTCAATTACTTTCTCTCCAAACATGATTGTTGGAGCATGTGCTAACTATACATACTATTGTAGGAATAATACGCAAGATTATGATTGAGCTTTAGTATTTAATAATACTTTTTATTTCTACAATTGTCAGTTCCCTCCAAAATATTAGAATTAGTACCTAGTGTAACTTTTAAATTTTGAAAACATGTACAAAATTGACATTGACATTTATTGACACTTTGAAGTAATTTTGACACATCAAATGTCAACATTATAAGTAATGCAAATGCGTCCATCTAGTTGAAAAGTTCGGCAAAAAAATTTAACAAAAAAAGAACCGCCTTCAAAATAAACTTACAAATACATTAATATGTTAAAAAAAGTAAGAAATAATGGCGTATTCTTTTATACAGCATATTAATATATATGTAAGTTAATTATGAAAGCGGTTTTTTTTTTTTGTTAAAATTTTTGTTTATTTTTTGATTTTTAGTAAATCCGAAGTAAAGTTACAAATTTGTCTCAATATGTGTACACCTAAAAATTGCAATGCAGCAACAAACGTAAGCTAATTGCTATTTGATTACAGACGCTTAAAAACTAAAATCCCCCTTTTTTTAAGTCAGTTAAAGAGAAAAAGTAATATTAAAATTAAATTAATTCCTACTCCATTTTTTACAATAGAACCTTTTAAATAACTTTTTAAGACAGATTGCAATCGTAAACAAAACATTGTATAGGTTGGTGCAACGAAAATAGGGGCTACGGAGTGACGCGCTGCTATAAATGTTTTTATACATAACATTACTAAAAAGAAAGACAAAAATTTAAAAGATTTCAATTTTTTTTAATAAATCCTTCCTATCTCTGGTCTGTTTATAATTTGTCTATGCAACAAGCATTATGGAAATTCCCTTCTACGCAGTTACGTAGTCGTTGACGTCAATAAAGTTCAAAGTTGCTATGACGCTCCCCTACTCATTCAATCCATCCATTCGGATTTCAACTTTTCATTTGACTTTGCGATATTTAGCTCATTGCGCACGCGTTCTTGCAACAATACAGTTGCTTCAGCTAAAGTAAATAAACATTATTAAAATATGTTATTGTGCCATTATAAAGTATAATACATTACAGTAGTTTGTTATAAATTAACTCTTCCATTTTAAATAAATAAAAGTGTTATATTCAAAATGAGTGCCAAAAAGGTATGCGATACCAAAGTCTTCGAGGACGAAACTTCAGATTCTGGTTTTATTTCTGGACCATTAAGTGAGGAGCTGTTATCTTCGGATGATTTATATGCAACAGCGAATCCTTCTACAATTGCGGAAAGTGATAAAGTAGTGATTAGTGAAAGTACAGAACTAGAGAGTGGTATAGACCTGTGTTTGTCAGACTGTCTAGAAAATGTAAAACTAAGTGATACTCCGGTCTCTACGCTGCCATTAATACAAGTCGAGCAGGAGAGAAATCAAGATGTTCTTCCTCTGTCCATTTTATTCCAACAGGATGATGACGGTGACACGTAAGTATCTTGGATCTAAAAGTATATATGTATAAAAGAAAGGCAGAAACACAAATATACTTGCCATTTATATATCAAGTCTGAACATAACTAAATGGTACACTTTACTTAAAAAATTCATCATTTCATCTTCATTATCAATTCAAATTATCATTTTGGATTCACTTTCAGTTATAAACACTTGTTTTTAAAGAAAATGCTTAGTGGTATCAGTTACTAGGAAAACATTTTTAATATCCTAAATATTTGTCCATTATTTCAATACATTGTTATGGTAGTAATTGACACTTCATTGCTTCATTGTAAGCTTTAATGTCAATTGGAATGTACTAACAGTAATTCATTTTCAATAGTTATATATTAATATAAAGTCATGGGTTTCCCCTAATTCCCCTAAATAATATAATCAGTTATACACATAAATGATTATATTATTATAAAGAGCATCAACCACCAGATTTGTTTTAATAAGTTGTATACAAAAGTCTTACGCTTCCAAGGTGTACTCTGTATGTAAAGTATTTTTTGTTGGTTGGTTAAGAAATTCATTAGTAAAATTGACATATACAAATATTTTCAATTTTGCCTTTCGTTAGTGTAAAATTTGTATAGATATATTGAATATTATTGCCTGTGCATATTTGAGGATATTATAAATAATTATATTTTTATTTGCATATAAAGAAAGATGTAAATGTCATAATAAAACTTGTTTTCTTAGGGTTCTAAGCAATTCAATATATATAAATCTTGTGTCACAATGTTTAAGTCTGCACTGTTTTTTTTTGTGCTGTTAGCACTTGATGGATCACACCTGATGATATAGTCTAAGATGAATGCATAGCTATCTGGTAGAAGCTAATTTATGTAGTTATTTCATACCTTTATATGAAATTAAAATTATATTATAATTATTCATGAAAAGGTATTATTCACAGAGTTATTCCTAAACAAAAATGTATGTTATCTCTTGTTGTCAAGCAGATAAAATCATGGGTGGTCACTTATTTCTTTATCACAATTAATTACATTTAATTGGGCATTATCAACTGTATTTCATTGAGACAATCAGTCATTATAAAAGTTTTAAGTAAAGAAAATGTATTTAAGCTTTCAAAGTCACATTTCAGTGGCAATTATGTCACATTGTTCAAAGAACCAATGTAGGCAAGCTAAAGTTTCTTGAAAAAGCTTTTTCTAAATTTAAATTATCATTGACTACCTAAATATTTTCAAATATTGTATCCATGTATACAATATTTGAAAAAATTTATGTATTCAAATCAAATTTTCTTTCTACAAGTTCTTTGCAAATATCCTCTCGGAATCAGTTAAATATAAAATAAAAATATTGAATATTGAATCGAAAATGTTAGATTTTTTTCTAAACATGTGAATATTTAAACTAATATTGCTACCAAAAATTTAATTTTAAACCAACTAATTTGTTTGAACTCTGGCTGACTTTTTACAGGATATTATATTATACATGAGATATCAGATAATAAAGTAGATTTTTCTCTCTTTTGTATGAAATATCATATAATACATCAAAAAAATCATTTATATTGGTGCTACTGCAGAATTGTATTTATTTTCCTAAGACTAAATAAAATCTGATCAAAAGCATATATATAATCAAATTCACAAATAATATTACAGTCACAGAAGCATTCTTTTAATAAGTTATAATGTACTAAATTAAGTACAGTACAAGCTCAATTTACTTATGACAAACAAATATTGAATATTGTAACAATTTGATAAATAACTGCCTTTGAAGATAAATTATTTTCAATAATTTTATGCCTTATAGAAAAGAGTTTAGAGCTTAAACACAATATGCTGTTCTCATGATATTAAGGCATGTTACATATAGATGAGAAGTTCATCTGGGAGATAATGAACTATGAAGCAAAACTTTTTATTAAGTGGTTTTGTCCATGATTTAAACACAATTCATCAGCACAAATAAAGGTCCAGACAATTATACAATAACTGTTAATTTTTTTATTATAACTAGCTAACTCAGCCAACATTGTTTTGCCATATAATAAATGTTATGGCTATTAAAAAATAAGGGTTTGATGATAAAAGATTTACAGGTCTACTGACTATGCATATAAGGCTTCATAAAAATTGGTCAAGCTGTTAAGGAGGTGTGTGGTATGTTAACTGGCATTGTGATACAAGAATTTTATATATAAGATGAATGACTACTCTATTTATCTTGTCCTTGATATTATATATAACTTAATTTTTTACTTAGTTTTGAAATAAGTAAGATATATTCTTCTATGCAGGCAACTACACATTGCTGCAGTACATGGATGCGAAAAGTCAGTGGGCACATTAATAAATATTTGTCCTGACAAAGCATGGCTAGACGTACCCAACGACAGCGGTCACACACCTTTGCATTTAGCTGCGATGAGTGGTCAAGCTACCGTTACGAGAATGTTAGTAATAGCTGGTGCATCACTAGCCACAAGAGACCTTACTGGAGACACCCCCCTACATAAAGCAGTCATTGGAAACTACCTAGAGTGCTTACGTGGACTACTAACGCCAGTATCAGATCGCCCAATGAAAAAGATATCGACCATAATTGACCAGAAAAACTATAAAGGTGAGTGTGCTTAATCAGTTTATCCTTGATATTGTTTATCATAAAATTTTACATGACTTTATAATGTGTTTTCATCTTCTTGTATGATTTCTCTTATATAATATTATATCTTTGGTTTGTACTGGGCTTATTTTTGATAGATTATCTATATATATATCAAACCAACTCGCTCTATATATCAATCTGCTCATTTCAAAATTACACAATCATGAATAGGGCTTTTATTACAAATTAAACCCCTATTCATGTTTGTTAATTTTAATTAATTATGTAGGAAATTGATAATTTTTTTAATATATCATTTATTCGTCGTTAAAAGTATAAATGGTACTACGTTTATCGGAATAGTGAAATTGAAAAATTGAATTGAAAAATGACTTCTATTTTACAAATGACAAATGGACCTAGTTCTGTTATAATTTCTTAAATGCATTATGGATATGTATGATTTCTGCAAGTAGTTTACTCTTGTACATTAAATAAGAGTTATTTTTGCCTTAATTAATATATATGCGTCATATAAGTATAACAAACGGATTCTACACGTCTCAGATAATATTTCATGAAAATATGCGAAATTTTGTTACACCTAATTGAATACAAAATACGCTGCAATGGTTTGTAGCGTGTCTAGCGTCCCTGTCTGCAGTATATCTTATTCAGATTCTAAAGGCTGTCTTGCAGGGTCATATGCCACGTGTTATATTACATCATAGAATAATTATGAATTCCATATTGTCCTTGGTGTTCGTTATACAACGACTTGTTTACCTGTTTTGCACTTTACACGAGCATTTGCGCTTAGAGAAAAATCAGGAAATCCCATAACGTTCCAATGCCCCTAATGGTTCTTTGTGTACCATAATGTTTTTCTGATTCACAAGTTAAATACCTAACTGCAGGGTTTTTCACTATTTAATCTTAAAACTACCAGCTCGTTCATACCAATACTCATTCCCTTATTAGTCTTTAGATCGCCTGTAAAGTTTATCTTATTGAATTAATAAAATTGTATGTTTCATTACCAATTTTGCATTTTAAAAGATACGTAATGTCCGTCAAATTTCTATAATTCATTATCACCTCATTAAGTTTAGTTTCGATTTCTTATATGGTTTACATAAATATGCGTTATAAAAGACTAGTCTATTCTTTGACTAATAGTTAAAGTTGTTCGGAATAAGTTACATATGTAAAGTGAACTTTTTATTTATTTAAAGTAAATTTGCTATATATTCCTATAACAAAACGTATGTGAGTGTGTAATATCAAAGTTAAAACATTATTCATCAACCTTTACTTAAATATCATTATCTTTAGTTATATAAAGCTTTAAATAAACTTTTCATATACCTGTTAACGTACTAAAACATAAAAGGGCTTCCTTTATCAGCCGTAATAACTTCATAACCTCAGATATGAGCGTAAATAACTTTGATATAATTGGATGGTTCAGCTCATTATTGTAAGTTATGTTGATGTCATCCACAGAGGCAAAAATAATATTAAAAATGTACATATTGATATATTACTAAACGATTGTAACAATATTTTTCATTTCCAAGCAAAGAAGACTAGTGGCCCGATCCAAAAAAGGTGTCTTATTAGTTTAGTTATCTCATGATGTAAATTCAAAGAGAGAGTATTTTTATAATTGATAAAAGTAGTATACGGATGTTCAAGCTGTTTACCTTCACCGGATGCCATTGTCCTCTTATTAATTGTCCATCAGGACGTAGGCACGCGAGCACGCGTCATTCGATTCAGAAAAAAAATCAGTTTCACTAGGATCTTGAATAGAATTGTATTATAAAACCAGTTTCCTGACACAGACAGACGTACGCAATCACAACCTTTGCACGTCAAGGTCTTGACTTTGCCTCATGCCATCAAATTCCCACATCAACAGTAATAACCTTCGCTAGTTACCACTCTAGCAGTAAAGGTATTGCGCACATTAAAAAAAAATGTGCGTGTACCAGTGTATACACGCGGAGGAAGTGAAACTTCTTTAGCTAATGTTACACAGAATCCTACAATATTGTATAATTCTATATTTAATGTTAATTCATGATATATAGATCTAACACACTTATACATACTGACACATATGTACCTCGTATACGAAAATTTTCGCCTATGCTATAGTTCATTTGGATAAAATTGAGTTTTGGTACCATGCTGTGTAAAAACCACTTGGAGGCAAATCAACTCTTACTAGGTTCGTTAAGGTGGTTGTGCCAGTAATTGGATCGGACCTACGGAGTGGAAACGCGGTCGCTGACTAGGGCCTCATTCGAAAGCTCAAAGTCACAGCGTGCGATGGAGAGGGATATGCTTGGAGTTTCTCTACGCGATCAAATCGGAAATTAGGAGATCCATAGAAGAACCAATGTCACCGACATTAAGAATCACGAAGCTGAAGTGGCAATGGGACATAGTCCGACGAATCGGTGGGCGTTGGGGTTCGAAGGTTCTGGAATGTCGACTCCGCACAAGGTGGACCGACGACATACGGAGTCAGTCGGCACAAGATCGGGCACAGTGGGCATCATTAGGTGAGACCTATGTCCAGCAGTGGATGTCCATCGGTTGAAGTGAGTGACTCAGAGACAGAGGTTCGTTAACGCTTCCGTATCAGACTGTATCATGAGATCACAGTCGTGTCATAAGGTTGTCAGCTATGAAAAATATATAATTATAAACTGTTCTAAGATCCAGTGAGGTCCGAGGGACGCTGCGCTTTGTCATATACTTGGAAATGCGGTTCATCAATTTGAATCATATAGTTATGTTTTTGTATAACTTAAGGAAAATTTAATTGCAATTTCCTAAACGTTAATTGTGATTGTGATTCGAACGAAGTTTCGTTCAAATAAAGTTAGACCCAACATCTATTTTAAGGGCACAATTACATATAATAGTTTATTTTCCCAAAACCTAACGCCTTAGTATAACCTTGTTATACATTCAAATAGGATTGGGCATTATTACCATCGATTGACCTTCATAATATTAATTGGAATAATTATTGTCAGCTACGAAACTCAATAACTTAATTAAATGATATAAAAGCAGACAGAAGTTCAAAAACAGTCGAATATTGAAAAATTTAAAAAAACATCCAAAACAGGTTTCCCTGTCTATGAAAATTCATTAAATTCATATTAGTATCGGTCAATGTAATAAAATTACGCGTTTGGTTTTTCCGGAATTCATACACTGTTTCAAATAAGCACTTTCAGCTGCGTATTCATTCTCTTTAATATCGTCCTATTTGCATTTGGTTTTACCCATCGCGTCGTTGTTTACCATCAACATTATTACCATAAATGTAAATGTTTCAACATCACACTTTGCTGATATAAGAAAGCTAATTATAACCGGTTTTATATGTAGAAAAGTCATTATAATACTATCAATTAGGCCTTTTTGTTAAATACTTTATGAAAAATGAGTATATTTTTATGTATATACATATATTTGTATATAAATTCGGCTATATCCAATCAACAAAATGATTTCTATGTTCGTTCTAGACTTTAAAACTATCAAACAACAGATTACTTTCGCAATGTAGACTCATGAAGGATTTCCCCGTTTTCCTTTGGGAAAAAGCTAATATAATACTGATACTGAATAAAATGTATACTGGCTTCATGTGCGCGCAGAACTGGTTGGAATTCCCACCTTTTAAATGATGAGATGGTACCCAAACTGTATAATTGCGGTAGGTTTGCCCGCGGCCGACACGTCGACCTGTGGGTATTCCCAAAGTCAGCCGCTCGCGTAACAAATCCAACCGGCTGCCAGTGAAAGCACTGTACCTATTCTTAAACCACACGTTGGTTTACCCCGGTTTTTGCAACATCACTAATTGAAAATTTAAAGGTGGTTATGTGAATGTTAATGTTAAATGGCAGCGGGTTTTCCTATCACCTCACAGGTAGCAACGCGTTGTGATTTTACGCAACTGTTTGTTTTTCATTAACACGTTTGTATAATGAAAACGAAGAGATGTCAGTTTCTAAGTTAAAGGATTAGTTAGACAATGAAAAAAGGCGTGAAGGAGTAAAGAAACCCTTGTAGTTTTAACTGATTATAAGTCATTTGTGTTCTAGTACGTTGCTGTGTAAATACCATTAGAGGTAATGATACGACTGTATCATCCATCACCATCAGGTGCGATCACAGTCAAGTGCAAAACTATGAGAAATTTAAAGATAGTTTTGACATTTCCCAAAGTATTTCAAAATTACAAAAAAGACTTCGGATAATATTAGACGAAAGGACAAGAGATTTACATAAATAAAAGCAATATAATAAGTAACAAGAAAATATAGATATTCAATGGGATTTTTATCTATGTAAGCCACTACAGTTACTGTTGACTCCTCGGTCATACAAATTGACATTTCAATGCCCCATTACACAGAAACGTCATGGGAAACCATAAAAGAATATTTGAAACCGTCGTAAGGAAAACCGCAGAACTCGGCGAAGCGGCACGGACATTCTGCAAAGCGTTAGGACAATGCCAGCTGCAATGAATCTTTGGGTTATCCCCGCGTGAAAGTACACCTTAGAGGTACAAAGCGTTTGCGGAAATTCCAAGCATTCGCTGTTATCGTGAGATTATTACAGTGATACACTGGCTTTTACTTTTACTATGTGTTTCGTTACCATGCAATTTGAGTCTTTTATTAGTGCAATTTGCTCCTTGTACCTATCTTGAACGTACTATCTAGCAATGACATTTGAAGGTCTTGCAGTTTATAAATTACTGTGTATCGCCCGAGGTATCACTGGCCTATGGGAAAATCCGTTCTAAGTGAGCGTCTAATATCGTCTCAAACATCACGTTACCTTTCTAATGAAGCCGGTATGGAGCACAACAATTTTTGTGTTTTACATATATCTCTAATCATTTGATAACGCTCGTTGATTATGTAGTTAAAGATACAAAGAAATATTATGATGATCAAACAGTTTTTGTGGAAACCCAACAAGAATCCGGTTTTTTGTACATATCATTAATACGTGTTATAAACGCCAGAGAAAATATCAAATATTATTTTTAAATAGCTACTTTGCTTCATCTAGTTGATCATATAATTGTTTATGACGGAATTGTACGGACTATCCATATTGTTAGTTGTTTTATTGCCTTTGACTATTGTCACACTTAATGGAAAGTTATGATACAGTCTGAGATGAAAGCGCGATAACCTGATAATAGGTAATTTACCTCTTATGGTGTCTACACACCATAAATGCTTGAGGGCATGTTTTTGCATGAAGGGTAGTCACTAGGCAAGCAGCTAGTCCAGGATCCTCTTTTAGCAAAGTACTCGTACTACTGCACCAACGTGGCCATCATGTCTATCTTCTATTAAAAGACAAAGGCTTGAATTATCATTATCAGGGCCTTTTCTATTTAGAATTCGTTTTTGCCTGTCACTGGTGACGTTATTGTCTTATTCTTACATTTTATCGTCGCCTAACATCTAGTGAAATCACAATTAAGCGTTGACCTGTACACAACAAAAAAGACAATAGACATTTTTTTATATAACTTGCCTATATACGAGTATTTGATGGTAGCAGCGTAAACAATATAAAGTAAATTCTTACACCGTATAGAACTTTTTATTTTCATTACATAAAATAAATCTTTAAACCTATTACGTGAATTCATGTTTCAAAATTAACGATTGAAATCTTAAACAGTAATTGTGACAATGTGAACTAACAGTAGGAATTAAAAATAACTAAATTATCAATCCGTAGTTGTTGTGTCGTAGATAAATCTATTACTTTGTAGTATTAAGTACAATTGTTTGTTTGTCTCTTGTCATTCTAATCCTTTTACAAATTTGCTACGCCATTTAATTATATATCTACTCGCTGGCTAGTATTTCTTATCAGTAAACAATTACCTTCACCAAACGGGATTTTCCAATCTAAAAAGTCGGAATACCCAGTTTTTTCACGTCGCTATGTACGTTAATAGATATCATGAA
Source organism: Elymnias hypermnestra (assembly GCA_015832385.1). NCBI lineage: Eukaryota > Metazoa > Arthropoda > Insecta > Lepidoptera > Nymphalidae > Elymnias > Elymnias hypermnestra. The sequence continues at coordinate 702,969 of JACTOM010000049.1, read as the reverse complement.
GTCAATTATTTTCTGAAAAAGAAAAAATTATGTGCCGCTTTCTTTATGTACACGTTGATTTTAATAAATTGCTTCTTTTGTTATCGCATTTAGATTTATTGAAAATTACTTAAGCATGAAAACTATACAATCTTTGAACTCTCAAATTATTTCCATCCGACCTGATTTTTTGCAGTATTATCTATGTATGTATATACTAAAGCAAATCTTTATAATCATCATTAATAATTCAGCTAAAGTGAATTTACTATACAAATTTGAAAAAATTTCTACAAATACTGCAATCTAATCTTTTTCGTTTCTTATTATTTATTTACACACTTTATTGCACGTCTACGATAACAATATACAATAGAATAAACTTAAATCTAAGAGAAATAGGCCGTCTTATGGCTAAATGGCTATTTCTTCCAGACAACCTTTATTAATCGTAAATACTTATTCTTGATTCGCGATGCGGATTTTTCCGATATAATTGTGCACATAAAATGTTAGATAGTTTAATACAATTTTTTATATGAAAATTTTGCAAAATGGCTGCGGATACTTAGGAAAACGACATAAAAATAAAAATCAACGGCATAAAATTATCTGTGTAGTATTTAAATGTAAAAAAAAGGTAAGAAGCAGCCCATTAACGTCCCACTGCTGGGCACAAGCCTTTTCACATATACGAGAGGGGTTTTTTAGATTTAGGTTAATTTTTAATTTAAACAATGTAAAATAAAATGTCCTGGGTTCGAGTCCCAGGTCAAAAAATCAATATTGAGTTTTCTATTTAAGATTTTCTCAATATCTGGCCGAAGTTGGGAAGTTAGCGGAGTGATCCACCTCCGTGCCTCTCTCCGGTCGTGTCGGATTCCCGTCACATCGGACTATGAGAGTGAAGGAATAGAGAGTGCACTTGTGTACTATGCGTGCCAATGCGCAGTGAAGCAGCGTGGGTGGGTCTATGTTCTAAAAACCCTCGCTCCTCGGAGTGAGGAGGCCTGTGCCCAGCAGTGGGACGTAAATGGGCTGCTACTTACTTTTTTTCCTTACTTAAAGAGAATTTACCGTAAACAAGAAACGTGGTGCTTCTGGAAGTTTAATATGATAATATGTGAGACGTAATAAAGAAAAGATTCTCGTTGGCAGTACGGAAACAGTGAAAAATTTATTATGCTCTACCATATAAGGCGAGGGCAAGTCGATGAGGCGATCGTCACATTGTTGGGAAAACCCCAGCGCCCCTCGCCCGCACCGTTCCCCCACACGGGCTGCGCGTGCGCTCACACCGCTGCGTTAACTCTGCGTACTATTTATTTAAAGACCGTTGTGTCACGCCGTTCCATTCCTACAACTCAATGCTGCAGTGCGTGAGAACAGAGAATTAATGACTAATTGTATAACGCTAAAAATCCATTCCTTTAAACGAAATACCTTAACGGACTATGTCCTGTTATGATGTAATAAACTTGTTTGATAAATAAGAAGTTCTTCGCGCGATTTTTCCTAACGCGGGACTTTGACATTTATCTAAATAGAACACAAATGCGTTAGTTATGCAATATAGAATGCAAGAACGTCTGGATTGATTTTAATAATATCTAGACTGATATACTAGAAAATAGAATAATTATTAAAATATTGGAATAAATAACGAAAATAACATATTGCTTTTGCGAAAAATACACATTCCAATCGTCTTCTAACTTTTTTTTCGCTGCGTAATGCATTTGTGCACCCCTGCCACGAGACAGGGAGTGTGGGCCTCACCGACAAGGCTAGAATAACCCACTAAAACCCAGCAACACCCTCCTCACCCTGAATTGGGAGTGTCAGAGGCTCCCTTGCGAATTCACTCTGACACTCCCGGACGAACCGACTAAGGATGTTCAAGGAGGAGACAAGAGGCGTTCGAAAAGGCGCCTCCTGCCAACCAGCCTCCTCGACCATCTCCTATCTTACTGTTTAACAAATCTTGCAGAGAAGGTCCTTAAATATTTTATTTACCCTTCGTCATATGAAAATAATATATCCAGCAACAATTAGTGATAAATAAATAGTCTATTAATATTTTCGAGACTTCGATGAGCCCATAATGTTATATTATCTCATTGGACTTCGATAATTCTAGCAAATATATTTCCACGTGTCTAATTTAAATAGATACTTGGTTAAAACTCGTTTCAGCTAAGATGACGTCGGCTTCGTTTGTATTTGTGTCGTTTACGTGATCGTTTAAAGCAATACACAAAATGTTACTACGAGGCGATGTTATATTTAGACGTATATTATAGTAGTCACTCGAAGAACTTCTTCAATCTTTAATCATAAAACGTTGGTAAAGTACAGAAAATACGTATTTTAACAGAATTGTTTTGTGTTTGTTTATATAAAGTAATAAATGAAAAGGTATCGTTTTTCATGAGTAAGAAACAATTTGGGAAAATTTTATCTTGTCATATGTTTGTGTAATCTATAATCGATTACTATGACACATGGAAATGTGCATACGTTCCCAATGATTAACACTAAACATCTGCATATTAAAAAAACTTAAACTTCTAAAATAACGGGGACCCATATCCCAGACTAGATATTATAAGACTGTTTCAGTACATTATCTGTAACATCCAAAATTATGCCTACAATTTAAAATAACCGAGAATAACCGAGAATTTGTGCCAGTACCTAATCTTTAAAAAGAACACAGCTCTTTATTTTAACCGCGTCTAAATTAGTATTGGAGTTGATCCAAAAACTACTCGATTCTGGATAACAACATGCATTGATGATGAAAAATGTACGCGATGCCACACGCCCCTCTAGGTTTGGAAAATATTTGCCCCATTTTCGTATAAAAAATTTATGGCTATCAAATGTGCAGCCATATGGAAAGTTTCAGTATGTTAGATTAGAAATCAACGGTTTATATTCTGAAGTACATAATATTGTCGACGTTTTTAATATTTACAAATTGATTTTGATATATATATCCAAATTAATAATTCTCAATTTTACTTTACACAAAATCGCAATTTAAATATTATTTCAAAGTTTAAAATCCCCATTGATAAAACTTGCAAAGTTTATTTATTTTATTCTTTACTTGTAATCAAACAGCGTAAAATTTTTACATTTCATTTTACGCTTATAGTAAAGCCAGGACAGATTACGTCTATTTACATAAATAAAAAAATAACAGAGTAAAGCTAACTTAAATAATGATGCAAACAAGTTTTTTGTGTGTGTGCAATGGTCTGTAAGAGTCTGTGTGTGTGTATCTGTGTATTTAGCTTTTATATTTTAGATCCTTCGGATATTTCATTATTTAAAGACCAAGTCATCCTTACACTAACTTAATACATCTATATTTAGCGGTATTACGATATTCGTATATTATAATACTGCTAAGAAGAAGAATTAAGTAAAAACTATATAACAAAAAATGGAAAAATCCCTCAATGATTTATATTTGCACAAAAGGTCTGAAGATAATTAATTAAAAATCCACTTCTCGCTCAAAATCTGTTTTGTTTCGCCAAGAGGAACAACTTTTATAGATCTCACAACACTTCCGTGTTATGTTGCGTGTATTACATAAACAGTTAGCTTATTTCCGCATAGTATAATTTGTACTACGAGGTTACTGCGTAAGTTTTAAGATTAATGTGGTTTTTGTGTATTACGACGTCGGCCCTTCGATTCTAACAATACTTTTAACATTTAACGATAATTGAAAGCTAGATAAAAATGACACTGAAGATACGAACATTTCTAGAGATTTTTCATTGAATAACTGTCGCAAATAAAAAGTTTAACGTGGCAATTGTTTCATTTATGGAAGGGTCCCACTAAAACAGATCAAAATGTTACTCGTACGAACCTATAGTACTGGCTAATAAAGAAAGTATGGAAGTATTTAGATGTTTTGTTACAACTTCTCGAAACTTGATAAATCCATCTCACTTATTCGTACTACAAAGTCCGAACTACATTGAAAAAATCAAGTTTCAGTTACAAAGAATACAGTGGGGTTTATTAATGACATTGGGGAGGTATTTCACGAATGAGTATATAAGACTTATCCATATTACTTATCCATGTTTTACCATAAATGAAAACTTTGAATTTTATTCTTTCTTGAAGATAAAATATCTTTTTATTGGTCCTTCGCCTGATTTCCTTCTGTGTTTTTTGCATGTAATAGTGATGAATAGTTGTTATTTTCCTTAACTTTAGTTTTTTACGGTGTGGCGTAAATTAATCACGCATGGCATCTTTGTAATTATTTATAAAACGTCAATTTTTGCTCCCACCTTATTCTTTACAATTTAGCCATCAAACCGGATAAAGTCAATGGAAACACGCTAACCTAATATATTTTTATTACCTATCAGATATTTAGCATTATTATTAAACACCTATTTGAGCCTCTGGATATTGTGAAAATTTCCTAGTACAAACTTTTTGTTTCGATGGCAGAGCTTCGTCGAAACCGAAATAAATTCATTTTTTATTACATTAATTGGGGCTATTTCATTTAGGTAATGCTAACACAATTGATTATATCAATTGTATGTCTTTGTTATTCCTAACACGTCTTTTGTCCACTGTCATCGTATTCTGTAGTAGTTCATACAAAATTCATTTAGCTCGGCTGTCAATGATCTTGGATAATCTTGTATTCTATTTTCGTCTTGCAAACAGCTTTTATATTCACAGCTTATAAAATAGTATCTATTCCTTTATTGAAAACAAATTATTCGTTATTCAAGTAGGCAACAGTAGTAGGCAATAAATCAACTGACAAGAAACTCGGCAGTTACACTTTTAAACAGAGTCTTTGTAGGTTACAATGTATAATATTTTGCTTCTGTGTGCAATGATTACAATCATTCCAAACATTTTAATCTCAATATATTTAAACAATTATAATATGCCTTTTGTAAAAGTATGTTTTTGACATATTTCTTATTAGTTAAAAGTGCGTGCGTACAAAATACACACGTCAGAAGTGAAACTTCTTTGCCAAACTAATTTTAAAGGCTTGTTAATATTTATATAAATCTAAAACTTTACATTTCCGAGACTTAGAGGGAGGGAAAAAGGAAGATATATTAGGAATTTAATTGTCACTAAAATATTAAGTGTCAAAATTTATTGAAATCTCAAATAACGAATTTTAAATAAAAATGCCACGTATTTTTTGGCAATATTAGAAATTATTAATTACATTTGGTTTTTGAATTTATGAATTTGAAAAATAGTATATTAAATGATTAGATGACGAGTGGCAAATTAAAACTATCTAACCTTTAAACGAATTAGCATAAAAACGCTGCACATCTTAATGACAGCGCCTAAAGAAGTTTCATTTAATACATGCGTGTATGCTCAATTATTGATGATTTCTGAACCCTTTTCACTTTAAACAATGGTAAAGTTTGGTTTTATTTCTTATTTTAAGTATAAACTACATTGTTACAGGTCAAACTTGCGTACACCTGGCTGCGAAGGCAGGACGTGTTGACTTGCTTCAAATGCTCGTCCACTATGGAGCGGATATAAACGCCAGGGTGAGTAAATATTTACAAAACTCGTTTATTGTAAATAATATACTTAGCACTTACGACACCTTCGATAACGGCTATCAGTTTTGTCCCGAATTTATTGTTTATCATTGTGTTTACTCTTTTATATTACTTTTATCTCCCTTGCACTACAAAAATATTATTTTTATGAATAAGTTTTATTTTCTCTCCAGAGTAAAGTTAGATGTACATTAAACTATTCTGTATCGCCTTTGATGGTTATAAAAAAGCTCTTGTTACCAGGTTTCAATACCTTGACAAGATGTTGATTATATACACAATGTATTTATATTTTTGCCTTTGGTATTTGTTACATATTGTTTAAAAATAAAAGCAATCGCATAATACATCTAATTCTACATTTTAATATATACGCAACATTATATATTAAATCGTAAATTCTTCTTCAACGATATATCGTGTTATAACTTCAATGACGTGGTCATAAATGACACCGCTTTGTGTTGTTATTTTCCCAAAAAAACTTAGTAACTTTAGTGCTTTTTATAGCGAATAATTTACAAATATACAATAAAGCAAACATTCGTTTTGACACAATTATTTTTATACACAAAGCAAGAAACACATGTACTAAAAATTAAAAAAAAAACAAGTATATTTACCAAATGGCATGCAAAGGCGGTCTTATCGCTACAAGCAATCTCTTCCAGGCAACGTTTAGCAACAGGAGGACTATTTAAAAAGAAAAGTAGGATGGTGCAAATTAAGATTACACAAAGGATGGCGGTTTTAAAAATAAATATATTTTATATGCTAACAACATATATATATATATATATATATATATATATATATATATATATATACACGCGCACAAAATATAATGCATATTTAAACTAAAGACATGAGGTTCTGGGTTCGAGTTCCCCGGGTCGGGGCAATTTTTTTTTTATATTTGGTTTAAACGGGTGAAATCAGTTAAAAGTATGTTTAAATTACATTAAAATTGTTATAGATTTCATCTTCTCGAAACGAACACGGCTTGCTTAAACCATAAGAATAAACTAAAATCAAAGAAAAACTATAATACTTTAATAGAATGTAAACTATAAAAAAATAAAAACTAAAGGTTACAATGAAAAAGGAATGGAGGTATTTAAAAATCGATATTGAGTTTTCTATTAAGATTTTCTCAATATTTGCCCGAAGTTTGAAAGTTGGCAGTGTGCTCCAATCCCGTGCCTCGGAGAGCACGTTATGCCGTCGGTCCTGCGCCTGATCTCTCTCCGGTCGTGTCGGATTACCGTCACATCGGACTATGGGAGTGAAGGAATATAGAGTGCACTTGTGTACTATGCCTGCCAACCCGCAGTGAAGCATGGTAGGTCTAGGCTCTAAAAACCCCCTCTCCTATGAGCGAGAAGGCCTGTGCCCAGCAGTGGCACATTAATGGGCTGCTTCTTACTTTAAAATATTCATATATACAAAAAGTGCATATAGTAAATAGGAAGTAGATATTCTTTCACTTGACGTGTGGTAAACTGTGTGTTGTGTGTAGTTAAAATGTGTTTGTTTGATATTTAATAAATAAATATAGTCAGGCTATATGATTTAAAGGTGTTTCATAAATGAATGTGAGTTTGTACACCTGTCGATCGATATCGGGGACTGTTTGGCTACCGGAGGCACTTGAGTCGCGTTTGACGTCTTTTTCCTATATTGCGGGAAACCCGTCTCTTATCACCTGATAGTGATATCTACAGGTATTTTTATTTACCTCACAAATCGCGGCCTCGCCTCGCGTTCGCGCTAACATGCGGTATTACCCAAGGGCTTAACAGAGGCCGAGCTGTTATTGTCATGAAAAACCCCTTAGTTTTCCTTTTACGTTATTTACAACTCATTCAGAGTTATTACAAAGAAGTCTCTTAGACATAAAATCTTCCCAGTATTTATTCATTGGCAAAACTACTGTCGGTTGTTTACTAGGAAACGGTTGCCATTAACTGACCTCTCGCATTCAATTAAATACATATTAACTGTTAGGTTTATAATTAAAATTCTATATATTCTAAAGTATAATGTTTAGTACAGAAAAATACGTACAGATATTTTATATGCTAAATAATTTATTTTTTATATGGTAAATGGCGCTCTGCACGCCTTTATGAATAGCCAGATGGTGTCTCAAAGGACCAGACTGGCTGTGGCTGGAATGTTGGTGCCAACACACTTATGTATGGTAGTGAAAGTTGGGTACGGCAGAAGAATCATATAAGTAAAATAAATGCGGAGAATAAATGCGGAAATGGGAAGGGGAGGACCAATGCTAACGCCCTGGATCAAATTCAAGACCAATCCAATTTTTAAATAAGCATCACATCAAGAGTACACTAAACCGATGAACTTGAATGAAAGGTTTAAAGAGAATTGTGCTCTGCAAGCCTTTATGAACAGTCAGACTGTGTCTCAAAGGGACAGATCGGCTGTGCATAGAGGAGTGTTGGTGCCAACACTAATGTATGGTAGTGAAAATTGGGTATAGCAGAAAAATCACATAAGTAAACTAAATGCGGTAGAAATGAGAGCGTTGAGAAGTATGAGTGGATTAAAACTGAGTGACAAAGTAAGAAATAGTGTGATAAGAGAATGTTGTGGTATAAAAGAAGACGTAGTGATTAAAATTAAGAAATGCTTATGCTTATGTTTAGACATGGACATAGATGGTTTAGACATGTAAAGAGAATGAATGAAAGTAGACTGACAAAAAGGATTTATGAGTCAAGAGTGAATGCAAATTGACAATTTGAAAGATATCTATACCAAGTGTTTTGCAGAAAGTTTGTTGAAGACAATAGGTGTGTAGTATCAGAATTTCTCAGTAACACATGTACGGTTGACCTGGTTTTTCTTTAAATAATGTGTTTTTGTTTTTATAAGTTTATATAACAACTGAGTTAGCTATAAACTGAGTCAATAAGGCGACGGGGAGATCCCGTTGGGTTTTGGCTGGTCCTCCCAGGGGTCGGGGTCAGTAAAAAAACCTTTGTGGAAATTTACAAAAATAATGAGAGGTTTTTCGATAGATTATGTAGGTTTGAACCTACGGCAAAATTATGACGATAAATTAATATTTTCAATTTTATACCGTTAAGATTGACTGATTGATTTTGTTGTGGGTTCTACTAACAAAAGGGCGCAAAGGGGCCCTCCCAACCTTATGCTTTGCATCATCAGATGTACAATATATGGGCAATAAAAAAAACATTTCAAATTGAATATTTTAAATTCAATTACCCTGCCTAACAATACACAACAGTTGGCACAGTAATATACAATTTATCTTTGAAACACAGTCTTACGAAATTAGGATTTTAGTCTTTGATCTAGTGGTCAGCTTGTTCGCTTACATACACGAGTCTTGGGTTCGAGTCCCTGGTCGGGTAAATTCAAATTTTCTTTTAAAAAAGTCTCAGTATTTGTTTATCTTGTTGTTTGTTTGCTAGTGTCGGATTGCCGTTCCATCGGATTATGAGTGTGAAGGAATAAAGATTGCACTTGTGTATTATGCCTGCCAACCTGCAGTGAAGCAGCGTAGTGGTTCTTTGCTCTAAAAATCCTTTTTCTTATGAGTGAGGAGACATGTGCCTAGCAACAAGACGTTAATGGGCTGCCACTACTTGCAACATGCACGATTGTATTGGATTGATTATCTTGGAAGAGTTAAATATTTGACTGTTTTTTCGTAGGAGGGCTTAGCTGGTTGGACAGCTTTGCACTTAGCAGCTCGTCGTGGGGACGTCAGTGTTGCCCAGTGGCTTCTGGAAAGGGTTAGGGGAGTCGCGACGGACGCACGCGACTACGCAGGGCGTACACCTCGTCGTCTTGCAAAGAAAACACGTGCTGCTTCACTCTTCACCAAGTTCGAAGACTCTGATGAGAGCGACACTGATAATGAGGTAGGTTTCACATATTAAACCTTTTGAATTTAATGTAAGAAATATATTTTAACAAAACCTTTTAAGTTTTTATATAGTGTGAACCTTTGACTTTATGAACGTTTTTCCTTTATATTTTAACAATATCATAAAAATATACAAGCCTCCTTTTTAAACGTGAAACAGCTTATGCAAAGAGATTTAAAAATCTAACCATTTTTTAATACTTGGATTGATAAATTTGGAAGAAAAAGTATTAATCTAAATCATTTCCAAAATACGGCACAATGTTTTAAATAAACAAACATTTTTTACTTTATTCTACCTCATTAGTTTCAATAATTATAATTATATTAATAAAGGAAAAATAAATAAATGATTTTTTTTTCCAAAATTAGCATGATTAATTCCTTTCTGGGGAATATATAACTATAAAAAATTATTTAATGTCATAATAACTGAAAATCTGAATATATACTGTTGCAGTTTAATAAGACTTGTATTTTTCTATATATAAAACCCATGAATATTAAACAAAAAAATTCAAGCCCATATTTCACAAAGGATATATATGTACTCATTAATCATTTAATACTCGGTAGTTAATCTATCACAAATGATTTCATTTTGAACTGTTACTGAAAACATGACCTTAGTTATCATATATTGATAAGCTGCTGTTAGTTATTTCCATCATCCTCTGACAATTAATGAACAGAAAACATTTATTCACTTAATTTGATATTGTTATTTCTATCGTAAAAAAATATTAGTAAAACCAATAGATACAATTCTGAATAACAATTAAACTTTTATCTAAATGTCTAAATTTTCTTATTATAGTGGACCATAATTTTCAATTATAAGTTTGAATATGATTAAGGTTCTATTGTCAAAGACTACAGGACAGGGCTACACTATTAATATGCCTATTTTTTTCAACAAATTATATGAAATAATCATCTGCCTCATTGGTCTAGTGGTTATTATGTTCGACTACAGACATGAGGTCCTGTTTGTTCTATTGACTTCTCTATTTAAGATTTTTTTTCAATATTTGCCCGAAGTTGGGAACTTGGCGGTGTGATCCACCCCCGTGCCTTGGAGAGCACGTTAAGCCGTCGGTCCTGCGCCTGATCTCTCTCCGGTCATGTCGGATTCCCGTCACATTGGACTATAAGAGTGAAGGAATAGAGAGTACCACTTGTGTACTATACCTGCCAATCCGCTGTGGAGCAGCGTGGTGGGTCTATGCTCTAAAAACCCTCGCTCCTGGGACGTTAATGGGCTGCTACTTACTATATGAAATCAAATTACATAAATCAATTATTTTTTTTTATTAAAAAATGTGTTAAAAAAACAGTTGTCCATTGAAATTGACATGCATTTTTCGATAATCTAATTAATGATACCAACCTTATTTGTAAACAATGTTTTTTTATAAAAAAATTCTTTCATAAATTGCTAAATGTCATTGATAAATAATATGACTTTGATATATAAATGATACACATATGCATGTGTGTTAAATACATAGTTTTTTTAATTGATTTAATTTATTTTTCATACATAATTTTGTAAAAAGTATTAACATCCTGCATTTTTTCTCTAACCAAACTAAATGTGGAAAATTTCGTACTCCACTGTCTGCACAACTTTTATTAAAAAAGGTACAAAATTTTAGCTTCACATATTATATATAAACGTGCTGTCAAAATTGTATTCCTTTACTATGTAGAAAATCAACAGGTAAAATACCTTTTACCAGATTAGCATGTCTTATTCTTAAACTGTATCATCAGGTGATATAACAATCAAGCGCCAACTTGTCAGCAATTAAATAAACTATATGTCTTCTAAATAATATATAGATGCACAAAAATTTAACTCACTATAAAATATTAATTAGATTTATTTTTATTTAGATTAGTAACATAAATATGATATATATAAATTCTAAAGGCAGAGTGTGAACTGAACTAATAAATGTAGAATATTTCACATTTTGTGTTTTGGTTATATAAGTATTATTTTCCTCATGACTGATATTACATAATAAAAAATTATCAACAAACGTTATGTAATATGTATGTTTAGATAAATATATAAAGCTGTTATATATTTATTTACACATTCTTAATGTTGTCAAAGAAACATAGTATTTTTTTCCTCTAAGTCGACTTCAGAATGAATAAAAACTGTGCTGCTACAGTGCCACTTATATGACTTATCTATAATGTTCTTGTACAAAATAATGAACAATCTTATTGAGAGCCCTTACATTTTATCTAAAATAGAGTTACAAGTCCAGTTCAGTTTAGAATTTAATGTTCATTCTTCATTCCATTTAGACAATAGATATGGAGTAAACTCACCACTATTCATCATATCAGAAGAATATAACAACACTTTTCTAAAATATCTAATTGGGGTGCTAATATTGATGCAAACTTTGACCTGTTAAAAAAGATAATTTTAAATTACTATCAATAAAATAAAAAAGGAAATAGATCAAAGTAGATCTAAATGTTTATCATTCTGTTTCAGTACTTTAATTTTTTTTTTATTATTTTAAATATATAATTTCTTACGTGTAAATTAGAGACGTAGTTTTTGCAATCTTTTTAATTCAGTAAATGTATATCAGATGTATATTATATTAACAAATATTTGTATCAGTTGTAGTTAGCAAGCCGTTATAAATAGATAAATAATAGTCAGCTGCTTGCCAATTCGCAGTGTTGCAGCGTGGAGGCCTGTGCCCAACTGTGGGACGCTAATGGGCTGCAACTAACTTTAAATAACAATATTTTTTTGCGTAAATGATTTTGTTGCGTTTGTAAATATCATATGTATTTGTTCGTTAATAGATAGTTTGAAATTTTCTCTTTTTTTACAGTTTGACAGCGACAGTGACAACGAAAGCCTGTTCGAGAAGTATCGACAGAACAGCAACCCCATCAACGTGGCTTGAGTAATATAATCTAATATTTCGACATTGTCCTACCCGCAAATGGAAAAAGAAATCCAATCCAGTCGTAGACGTATCTCGGAAATATAACGATTTCCTGTAACAGCGGCTGCGGTTGTTTGCATTGATGTCTTGAACTCAGCAGATAACCGTGAAAATAACAAAGGCGGTTTCGGAAAGAAAATTGCCTGCAGTTACGACGTTATCTCCCTGTATATTAAAAGTGCGTAGGGAAAAACATAACGCAACTATCTCTTAACAAATGTATGTGATAATGAATATCTAAAATCTGTCAAAATTACTCCCGATTTTCTTGTTCCATTGAATTTACCTGCTTAAAGGAAATTAATAGCGTGTCAACTGTGATGATGTGTGATGTAAACCGGATTCTAAACTTTAAAAAACCTTTGAACTCGTTATTTTATCAAAGTAATCAGTTTAAACAGGCGTTGATAATCGTAATCGGTTCACATCACTAAATCAGATTATCCATAAAACGACGTAACAATGACTAGACAACGACAACCAAAAGACCATACGGGAACCAACGGACCAAACACACATCAATAAATAACATTAACCACAGAACAACTAGACAAAGACTAACAAAAACCACACGTCAACCGACTAATAAAACACACATCCTTAATTACAACGACAATCAAGGGACGACACCACAATCAACTGACCGAACACACATCAATTAATCACATTAACCACAAAACGATCAGACGACAAGACAAAGACTACCAAACAACCACACGACAACCAACTGACAAAACACATCAATAAATTACATTAACCACAAAACGACCAAACAACGACTAGACAACGACAACTAAATAACCACACGACAACCAACTGCCCAAACAGTACAACAAAAGCCCATTAAAGGCAGCACAAAAGCGCGAGCTAACACGCTAGTGCTGCCATCTAGTTGGCTATTGACTAACTCCAACCGTTACGAACGGATAAACTAATGATAATGAAAGATGACTTAATCTAAAATGTCCGTTTATAATTTATTCAATTTGACATTGAAATTTCACTATGAAAGAAGCTTCGGTAGCAGCTAGTTAACCAATCAGTAAAATCGTAACGCAAAAAAATCCTAATACGATATCGTATTGCAATCATTTAGAGTAGAATTACTAAGTAGGTCTTAGATTGTATCATCATACAAAGGCAGTAAAAGAAACTCATCCTTACAGGAAAGTTAACGTTTATATACAAAGTTTTCTTTAAGCGGGTAATTCATTGTCCATTGTAACTTCACATTGATATGTTTCTTTGACTCATTTTACATATACCGTATGTTTAGTACTCCAGTGCTCGATTTCACCAACCTTTTTATTTATAACTATACGAAATGCATTTGAGACCCACCTCTATCCGGGCTGACACCGGTTAGGAGTGGAACTCATTGGATACTGAAACCCAACAAGTGTACTCTGGCACATCGGGTTCATTTGCCTTTATACAACCATTAATTCAGGATAGGTGAAGGAGGTGCGTTAACGTTTTGTCGGCGAGAGGAGGCATCCGTAGCCCTCTCCCTCTCATATCTCCTCCAATCACCCCTAAACTTTATGTTGCTCCCTTAGTACATTTACGGGCCAGTTAGGAAGTATTTTCTATAGCTAAAGTAGGGCCTCTTAACTATGTAATGTTTTAGGACAGCGGTCGGCAAACTTTGCTTATAGACGGACCAAAAATATTTTGATGTTTTTTAACAGTCTTACGGACCGCAGTTTGCCGAACCCTGGGTTAGAGTATGTTGTTGAAATCGGGCATGACGCCACAATTGAAGCGAAAAAGTATAGGCGCTTTGAGCATTTGTATTTTATGGGTATTTAATGAGACTGAGCCGCCACGCTCGGTTATGTAAAGCTTACCGTTTATTGTCTTAATTTTTTTATAAATCTTGCCCGCCTTTACATGTTTTAATTACTTAATAGACGGTAACGTGACACACTTCTCTACAATATTCTGTTTGTTATATTTAAATTGTATAGTAACTGACTGAAATGTCAATAGGGTATATAATGGAAAACTGATATATAAATTTGATTTATCGTTAATATGTAGTCTAATTGTCACAAATTATCTATGTACAAGACTCGTGGCGTTTTTATTTACGACGTCTGTAAAAAAAACATCTAAAATAAGTCACGGAATCGAATCCAGGACTTGTGTTGAATAAAACACTGAGCCAAAACTGTTATTTAATGTAATCGTTTATGTCGTATGGGATAATGTCTTCCTAAAAATAAATATATATTATGTTTAATTATACATTTACTATAAACATATGTAAAATAATTCATATAGGGGATTTTTATAATCAAAATAGAATAAGCAACTAAAGCTAAAACAGTTTATTTAGAAACCGTTATAACGATGTTTTAATAAAAACTGGTTACTTAACCAATCAATATATATGAAAAAAAAATCACTATTTCTATAATTATAGTCTGTTATCTCGATACAATTTTATATGTTTTATTTAATTGGTTAATTAATAAAAAAAATCTTCGTTTACAAAACGTTATTAATCCAATTTATTAACGAGATATAAATCTGAAAATGTTAAACGTTTTGCGTTAGACAAATAACTATATATCCTTATACCCAAAGACTTCATGCACAACGCCCCTGTGCAGAAAAATATAATATTGTATACTTTTTTTATTTACTTCTATATTCGTAGATTAAAAACCGGTCTTGCTCTTACTTTCTACTGAAAGCGGTAGTTAAGACGTCGATTTTAAGGTCGTGACGTGCAAAATTTTCCTAACAGAAAAGACTTGCGGTTTCGATCATATTATTCTAGACAATGTTATAATTAGAATGTAATATGGTGTCCGGTGGGTCAAAGAGCAATAGATAATGAAATCATAACATCTATTGGTCGCGTGTTTTTTACTTTGAAACACTGATAAAATATCTCAAAGACATGACATACTATATAACGTATCTACCTTCTTTTATATAATTTGATACATTCACAATTATGACTTAAGAAATCATCGACAATAAAAAAGATATTACAGACTATATTACGACGTGTCTTTTTTTGTTTATTGACAACTAGACCCAACAAATCTGTTATTCGATGATGATAAACTCAATTACATGACAGACTATATATGACGTATCCTCTGTCATTTATTGACTTTCGTAATGTTAATAAAAATATTTACGTCAATGTGACATGTTCCCTTTGAGTTATGTATTTCCCAAAAGACATGACAGACTATACACTCTTTCATCTAACTCCATTAAGTGATTTGTGTTGTTTTATATATTGACGCTTAAGACTTTAAATTGAGCAGAGGATGTCACGTGTTCTTATTAGCAGTTCGTGTTGTGTATTTCTTTAGAGATATGACAAACTATCACATATATCTAATCGTCTCGACAATGAAATAGGAAAATATTTTTTACGTCTTTTTTGCATTTTTTTGTGCATGTCTAACGGATTTTGGTAATTTTATCTATTGCTCTGTCCATCGGACACATTATATGTTAGATAGAGCTGGTTAAGTTAAGTGTAATTGTGTGCAATTTATACAACCGCCGATGGAGTGACGGGTTGCGCCAAGCGCCATTTAGGGTCGGCGTACATTGTTACACTGTTCATGCGTCCTTGTGAACTGTGGTGTTAAAAACATGTTTCCTAGTCTCATTTTTAATGTATTTGTATGCATATTTATTGAAGAATGATGAAGGAAATAAAAGTGATGAAATACTCAGTATTTTATGCGTGTAGATCTTTTTATTGTAATAACTAACAGACTTATTGGTAAGTGATAGGTTCGAATGTTCTCCTCTTAGATGAATTGTTTAATAACTAGTTATGAAAATATTAAAAATATTTTTTATATAAAAAACGAATCTTTTTATTTCAATTCTCACCTCGTCTGTGTAGATTGTGTACGCCCACCTAAATGTACGCAACGTCACTTGATACATTACTTAGTGATAATATAATCGTAAGTTTGTTGTATTCGATTGTAATGCAAATAGCACGGCTAAGCTACTCTTATATGGTTTGTATACGTTACAATATATCGAATAATATATTAAACGTTTTTTTATTGTCCCTGAATGATACTATTATAGTTAATATTTAAAAAATCTAAAATTACATCAATTACTTTATTTCACAAATAATGGTCCTTTCAACCCGATTTAAAATTAACTTTTGATTTTACTTTTTATATGTATGTTACATACATATTATATCACTTATCATCAGGTGTGATCACAATTAAGCTGTCAGCAATCAGAGTATCTTAAACTTCCTTATTTTATAACTCATTTTTCGCATTAAATCGTAGCCTTGTCCTTTCTGAGGCTCTAGGCCAGTGTTGCCCAAAAATTGTTTACAAAAAATTAAAACAGCGTGGTGTACCCACGCTGTTTTAATTACACATATCAGAAGTGAAACTTCTTTGGCAAACTAATTTTTAAGTATTGTTTATATTTATACAAATCTCAAAATTTACATTTCCCAGACTTAGAGGGTGGGAATAATTAATAAAAATAAATAAAATTCCTCGCGAATAGTAAAAATGCCTAACCTCAATTTAAACTTATAGAAAATCTATTATTAAATTTTCGTTAAGAGAATTTATTAAATATTTTTATTTTAAAATAGTATATTCAATTATTAAACGACGAATGGCAAATTAAAATGCCACATGTTATTTGTAAATATTAAAACTACATAACCTTCAAACTAATTAGCATAAAAAACGCTGCATATCTTCGTGATGCTAATTACGCGTTTCATCCGTAAAAGTTTTACCCTCATGCGCCTAAAGAAGTTCAATAATTTTAAAATCAATTTATCTATATTCATTTAGTGCGTTCCTTGCCCCCTCTTATCTATCAAATGAAGGGTCCCATGTTGGAAAACACTGTTGCTATCTGTGTACCAAATTTCATTTAAATTGATTCAGTAGTTTTGGTGAGAAAGCTAGACAGACAGAGTTACTTTAGCATTTATAATATTAGTAAATAATGACGATAGAAAAGTGCACGTGCACATTTTCATTTTAAATTATTAACAATAATTTGCTAAAGTACGAAAATTCTACTACTTACGCACACATTAAATAAATAAATAAAATAAGCCTTTATTGCTGTTTTTTAATCGACTTCAAAAAAAGGAGGAGGTTATCAATTCGTCTGTATTTTTTTTTATGTTTGTTACCTCATATCTCCCGACTGGGTAGACCGATCTTGATAATTTTTTTTTTTAAATGAAAGGTGGTGCTCGTCCCATTTTTTTAAGTTCAGTTCTGATGATGGCATCCATAAGAAAACCGGATAAGTGTTAAATTTGCATTAAGCATGTGTGCGACAAATGGACGAGTAACTCAAGATCACGCTAACCGATTTCGATGATTCTTTTATTGGAAAGGATATACTTCAAGGGTTGTTTTGTGATAGTTTGGTTAGGTTCTGATGATGGATTCCATGACAAAGTGACGGAACTCTTCAATTCTTAGGAGCATATCAACAATACACGACAGAATCTTCTATAAGCTAGCCAGATATTTGAGTTGCCTACCGTAACTTTGGTAGGGTCAGGTGTGTTTAAGTCGTACTTAAATATGAAGATCAATGGATCTCCTCAACGGCTTACAGTAAGGGTGCGGTTTAAGGCAGAAAATATGTCTCAGTAATCAAATAGCAATGAGCTCGCATTTATTGCTGCACTGTAACACGTTTACTTCAGATTCACTAAAAATAAAAAAAATAATAAAAATTTTAACAAAAAAAGAACCACCTTCAAAACAGACTTACAAATATATTAATATCCTCTTAAAAGTAAGAAATAAATGCGTATTATTTTATAGTGTTCTTCGTATTGCTATATTTGGAGTCGGTGTCAGTCAAGGTACTACATATATAGCTACAGGTGGGAGAGACGCGAGAGCTGCCAAGTGGACACGCGGATTCGGTGTCAGCCAAGGTAGATGACCACTATAAAAGAATACGCAATTATTTCTTACTTTTAAGAGGATATTAATATATTTGTAAGTCCGTTTTGAAGGCGGTTCTTTTTTTGCTAAAATTTTTATTTGTATATTATAAACTATATTCTCGACAATCGGTTCTATCTTCCTAACAGCTTGTCTTTCGACAAAGACTCTTCTAATACCTTCCATCTGTACCTATCCTTTGCTTTGCATAACCATTTTGGTCCTGCTACTTTCTTCGGGTCATCTTCCCATCGCTTTACTGGTCTTCTTTTACTTCTTTTGCTTCCCCTGGGGTACCATTAATTTATTATTTTCGTCCATTTTTCTTTCTTTTCTCTCATCATGTGTCCCGTCCATTGTCATTTTAATTTTCTGCAAACTGATTGTACTTTTCTGAATTTGGTCTTTTGTTTTACTCTTTTTAAATTAATTTTATCTATTTGTCTTATTCCCAATACACTTCTTTTTATTCCATTCTGACAGATATTTATTTTATTTTGCTGTTGTGGTAAGGGCCCAAGTTTGTAAAGCTGTATATGTCAGACAGCAATATGCAAGTGTTGAACACTTTTCGCTTCTCTGACATATAAAATAATCATTAGTGTTAAATAAATATCGAAGTGTAATGTGAAAAAAATAACCTAGGCCCATTATAAAATGTTTTTATATAAAAACATTTTATCTTAATGATTATTGGAAAGGGTGGCAAAGGTGTAGATAATTTTAATGGAGTGGGAATTCCTAAAGATATCGTAAATGTGTGCGTCATAATCGTTAAGTGACCTTATGTATCATGCCATTTCTGGACAAGGGTGTATTTCACGTAAATATAATTAAGTTGCATATTGAATGAATTTTATTAGACACCATTTCATATTAAGGTTTTTTGAAGGGACTCCGCGAGGGGCAGTATTAACATTCACAGACGCGGTTGTCGAATTGAAGTCCTAGATGAAGTATCTGGGCCTAATACTTGCCTAACACTTCGTCCAACTAACTCCACGCCTCATGAACGCTGCATCCGCGCTAGGACAGCCACTACCCAACGTGGAATGACCAGGATCGCCCTGTAGAAGACTATATACTGGATTATTCGCCATCATGGCGCTGTATGATGCACCCGTATGGATTAATGCTCTAAGCTCCGAATAAAACTTTCTTACAGCAGGCCTAGAGAGTAATAGCGATTAGAGAAATACGGGGGTACCGGACAATAATGTGGACGGTAGTAACTCGGCTGGCGGGCGATGCCCCTTGGGAGTTGAAGGCGGAAGTTCTCGCAGCTTCTTGCCAGTGCGGAGTAGCTGCGAGTGCCAGAAGGGAAACACCTAATGCCAAAGAGGACCTCGAGTCTCCAGTAGCCGGTGGGGCAACAATAGCGGCACTCTGTCCTCACATGGAGCAATGCACGACAAGGAGTGCTTTTCTACCGTTTGGTGCAGATGCTTACCGGTCATGGCTCCATTGGAAAATACCGGCACCAAATCGTTTGCTGTGAGCCGTCGGCCACACGCTGGCCGAATGTCCTGCTTGGGGACATCGGCGTCATCTTCTGACGTCGCAGATTGTTGCGGACCTCTCGCTGGCAAGCATTATAGGTGCAATGCTTGTCAATGAGCGGACCTGGAATGCTGTTGCTACCTTATGCGAAACTGTCATCTCGCTAAAGGAGGCAAAGAAAGAGGGCGAATGCAGATGAAGCATAGTTCCTCCGACAGAGGGCAATAGGAAACAGTAGACAGAGGTTTATCCAAACCCCCGGTGGTGCAATTATGAGCCGGCTTCATTCGGAAGGGCCAGAGTGGAATGCCACAACGAACCTCTGGTCCTTCCATTCCCAAATGACGAGTCCCACACACCCGTCTGTCTCCCAGGCGGAGTGCGTAAACGGATTTCCCAGCAACAAAAGAAAAAATAGTTTTTGAAAAGAAAACTTCAAAAATTTTACGAATTTTTACGCGTGATTATGCCCGTACAGCGTTTTTATGCTAATTCGTTAGAGGGATAGGCAGTTTTAATAATTACAAATAACATGTGGCATTTTATTTGCCACTTGTCATTCAATATCCTATTTTTCATAAAATATAAAATAAAAATAGTTCATAAATTCTCTTTCCTAAATTTTAAATTGAAAAGCAAAATTTAATAAATCATTTCTTATATTGACAAAAAGCATGTGGCATTTTTATTTACAATTCGTCATTTGAAATTTCAATAAATTATTTGTATTAATTTTCGACATTTTTAATATTGTAGTGACAATGAATTTCATTAAATTATAGTTAACAATAAGAGAGTTATTGAGTAAACAAAAGAATCTCCCGTAAATCCAACATGGCGTACGACGAAACAGGGTGCGGATCTACTCGACAATTCCCAAAGAAAAAGAATATTTATACGTAAAGGGTATTTGTTTTAAAAATTGATGTTAAAACAGTAAGTACAGTTTCTTGCCTCACCACCAGATACAATCGGGGTCGGATTAAAATGGGGGGGGGGGGGGG
>JACTOM010000049.1:654379-681997 GCA_015832385.1 Elymnias hypermnestra | reverse complement strand
TTTGGTAACCGGAGCCCCACAATATTCTATTGTCTTCATTATTCATTGAACGTTAAAAAAAATGAAAACTTGGATTTCAAAAATTTATTCATTAACATTCGAAGATTTGATCAATTCAGAATGATATTTATCGAAAAAAAAAAACAAGAAAAACAATAATTAAAAATTCTAACATTTGAGTCTCGGGAAACCCGACAAATATTAACTTAAACTAATCCAAGTTAAAATATTTCATATTAAAAGTGTTTAACTTGGGAGAAGCTCAGGTTATTATCGATTTTTTAATCTTAAAACACTTGAGACTCAATCAATCATTTTTTTTTATAAATTAATGTATTTCTTTGTTATTTATTCACAATGACAAATTTATCGTAATTGAAATAAATTCTATGCTAATATATAATAAATACATTTATTTATTTGTATTATCACTGACTATTTCGCATCTATAATCACAATAAATAATGCGCTATAGAACCACCCTGTATTGTATGTTATTTGTTTTATTATATCTCATACATACACTACCATATAAACTACCGTCACACCAGATAAAATCAGAGCCGGATTTTAGAGGGAGAGGGGGTATACGGGCCTATTTCTTCGAAACTACATTATTGTCTAGACCTAGAAACTATTAAAAAAATGGGAACTGTTTAAAATTGTTTCAACCGTTAACTTTAATCACTGAACTAAATGGAGGATTATTTGCCATTGCATAATAATTAATGATATACATTCCAAAATCTTAATGGAGATAATATAATCTTTAATTTCACGGAATATTTCGAATACTCAATTTCAACGAGATAATCAATCATTTTTCGGTGAAAAATGCTAGAAGAGTCCCTATTGTTGAACCTTAAATTTATTTTTTGTTTTTAATTATATTTATTTATGTTTGTTACAATTAAAGAAACAACAATGTAATGCTTTGTTTCACAATAAGTTTTGTAAAATATTGATTACAGAGACGGTAATTTTATTTCGAAAATAACTTGTGGCCAAGGGGGTGGGGGGGGGGGGCTTCACGCCTCTAAATCCGGCCCTGGATAAAATCTTTGACAATCACTAAGTAATAGGAGGTTTCGCAATCAATTCAAATGAAAGTATAACGGATAAATTCTCTATAAGTAATTAACAACATACTTATAATAAAATTATTATATAATATCACTTCCGACATAAGGCACTTGCAAGTGTTTAACATCGTTGCGTAATAAATACAATGGAAATTCGATTAACCGGATCAATTGTTGTCGTTAGGCATCTGGAAATTGAAATTCGCAGAAATCAAATTCAGTTAATACTTTTTCATTATCAACATTACAATATATGTCATTTATTTAATTTAATTTGAGCAATAAATTCGTTCGAAGTTTTTTTATCATGAAACCTAATTATAATAAGATTTATTTATTAATATATAATTTTTAAGCCGTTTAATTACTCTGTTATATAAGTAATATAAGTCTATAATGTATATATATGATTATTAGGAAAATATTAAAAGCTACATTTTCCAACATATCATTTATATTTTTTTTCTTAGATTACATAAATATGTATAATTTGTATACAATATGTATTCATCGTCATAAAATATTTTAAAAACGGAAAAATTAGAATTTCCAATATTTACTCAAAAACTTATTCAAAGATTTATACAAGTCTGGATAATATTTATTGATAGAAACAAGAAAAATATTAATTTTAACAAACTAAATTGGTTTTTATTTGATTGTGGAAATCAGGGTTGGTTTAAAAGGTGAGTAAATATGATGAAATATAGTAAAAACAACAATTTCGCTTTCCTTTAGAAACTATTCCTACCTGTCAAATATCGGATTTCATCGCGTAGTTAGAAAAAGGACGTTCAGAAATGAAATAAAACTAAAGTATTTTTTTTCATTTTTGAACATCAAACATTCAAATACATAAGTATTTAAATGTCAAACGTTTGATGTTCAAAAATCAAATTAAATTCAATACTTTTGTTTTTAATTTGTATTTGACATTGACAACCTGTAATTTCTGAACGCAACAATAATATTTTACGGAGTTAGGAGGTAATCTAGACATTGTTTTTCTTTTCTTTGTTGCGGTTAAGTTTTGACCACATTATTTACTAAAGTTGAAACATGCTGCATATATAATTCAGCTAAAGATAAAATTTAAGAATTACAAATAATAATAGCCTCTATTTTTATGAAAACTGTAGCTATTATGTTACTTTTGTTTTTCAGAACGCAATATACGCACTTTAGCGGGAATTTAGGCGTAATGTTCTGCTATTATCATTTCGCTTTTTTATTTATTGATTAGACGATACGAAGTTTGCCGGGTCAACTAGTATATTAGCATAGTGGCAATTGTCATTAATGTAATACATTTGTATTGACGAAATATACATTTCAAAAGACCATTTTAGACGCAACGATGTTAGTAATAAATTACAAATTATTTTTCTAGTGCATTTGAGCCCTAAAATTGTTCGGATATAATACAAACAGGTAACAAATGTTGGCTCAATCCAGAGCCTTCAAATCTCAGTATAATAAGTGGGTCTGTTAATAAATAACAATTCAAATACGTTAGGGAACACGTATGTTGTGTTAAACCCAATTAAGCCGTATGTGAAATATTTATAACTGCATTCAACGAAGATTTTGTTCTTATTGTCCAAACTATCTTCGGAGTTACGAAGTTCGTTTTTATCCCTACCGAGAAGTGCGCATACGAAAGCGTATGAGAAGGACTTCGCGAAGGCTCTAGTGGCTAAAACTCCGCAAAAACCTAGGATAGTCCTCAGTAAGGAGTAGCCAAACATCTCTACCGAAGGCCAGATGATCTTGTAAGGCGGTTCAGCAGAACTGCTAATCAAATTCCCGAGCTGATAGTTGGTCCATGAACCAGTGATGATTCCAGCGCAAACGCTCACTATCATCGTGGTGTCACCTCTGAAATTAAAAATAATATATTTAATTAATGCTTTATGGGAAAGAAATACTTATTTCAACTTTCTACGTTGATATATCCGAAATACCAGAGCTGAATGCGTCAGCGAACATCAGGCCGCAATATAGGGAATGAAGAGGGATCCGCTGGGTTTAAGCGGGCATTGCGCGTGCGCATAATCATTTCCTAAAGAAAAAAAATTGAGAAGAAGACTTTAAAAAATTGTTATTACACTTTACTTACATATTAACGCCACCACAAGCTTACAGAAATGTTTAAGGAATATGAAGATGCTTAAGGACAGGTTGTTTTTTTGCTAAGGTGGTGTTTCACAGGGTCTAAAAAAATCTAACATAAGATAACCTAACCTTAAAAAATGGTGATCGTAAGGCTAGGTTTGTCGATTTTGCTGCAGTGACGAAGTGACGAAGCGCCCAGAGCAATAAAGACATCTTTGTGTGTGTGTGTATATAAATATATATATACACGCAAAAAAGTTGTCTTCAGTCGGTGTCAATTGTTCCTTAAACACATCGATACTGTTAAGAAAAAACTTGTTAATCTGTATAAGAAGATCTCAAGAACTGCAAGAGCAAGTTGGGGCTTAAACTCAGAAGTTATAAGAACCATATATACAGCAATAATTGAGCCAACTGTACTATATGCTGCTAACGTTTGGGCAAAGACTTGCCAGCGAAAACAAAAATTACAGCGTCTGAACAACATCACTCGTAATTTCTTATGATCTCAAAATCTCACCGCACAGTATCGCTTGTTGCCAGTTGTGTTCTAGCAGGTATTTTTCCATTGGATCTTCGAGCCAAGGAACAACAGGAACTCTGTGAAATTAAAGGCGGAAAAGAGATCCCTAAACTACCCGGCTGCCACATAGAGAAACCGATTAATCCGTTCGCTCTGCATCATCCAGGAAAACGAACAAAACTGGATTTCGAGCTCATATATTCAGAAGCCGAAATCGAAAATATGGACAAAAACTCTGCAATTACTTGTAATGACGGTAGTAAGGTGGAAGGCAAAGTAGGCGCCGCAACGACTGTATGGATAAACGGAGTCCGCAACTCATACAAAGAAATTACTACTAGCCCCCTACTGCACAGTATTTCAAGCTGAAATATTGGCCATAAGAGAATGAATTAAATTAGCAAGCAAGACAAAACAGTGTACAAAAATCTGCATACTAAGTGACTCAACTTTGGAAAGTCTCACCAACAGCTATTGTGTCCATTCTCTGGTGAATGAAGTCAAGGTCCAAATAGAGAAGTTACACGCAGAGGGAATCGAAGTGAAACTCATGTGGATAAAAGCACACGTAGGGATTCATGGAAATGAGCGCGCTGATCAACTAGCCAAAGAAGCAGCCCTCAAAAGCAAGACCGCGCCAGCAATACGACTTGTTCCCCATATCTTTCGCCAAGAGGCTCCTTCGGGACTCCACGCGCGTAATATGACAAGAAAGATACTCTACATCCACAACAGGAGCGACAGCGAAATTATTTTTTCCCAACTCAAACCAATCATATAAAATTGTCAGATAGATGCGCATGAACAATTTAACTAGCCAAGCACTAACAGGTCACGGTGGTTTCCGAGCATACCTACATAAATTAAAATTATCAAATAGCCCAGTCTGCTCTTGCGACGACGAAACGCCCGAGACTGCCCAGCATATTTTAATGGAATGTCCGCGTTCTAAGTTTTACGTAATGACTATGAGAGCAGGCTCGGTTATTCGATCGATAAAAATTGTGTAAGTGTAGCGATTAGCGATGATAACACCAGAGACACGCTAATAGAATATATTACTAGTATCACTAAAATAGCGGGAAAGACTAACGGAACGAAATACGCTAAGTAAAATACAGGGATATAATCAATTGTACATACACAATAAGAAAAGACTATTAAAATACGCCATCATAGATAATACGTGTAGATTAAGACCCAGTTACTATATATAATAAGCTTAGATTTAATAGAATAAGTAGATAGTAAGTTGTAAATGTGTAAATAGAACAGTTCAAAAAGATGCCGAAGAATAAACATCGGCTGTAAATGATAAGTAACCTAAAAAAAGTCTGTATCAGCCAAGGTACCTACATAGCTATAGGTTGTAATTACACACATTAACAGCTATAGGAGTGAGCGGCGCCGGAGCTGCCACGTAAACCTGCGGGATACCTACGCAATTATTTTTTTTATCTTTTACAGCATATTAATATATTTGTAAGACTTCGTTTTGAAGGCGGTTCTTTTTTTGTTAAAATTTTTATTTATTTTGTATGTAAGTATGTACGTACGTGTTTGTTACGTTCCCACAGAAAAACTATTAGAGCGATTTCAAAAATTGTTTCACCATTAGAAAGCTACATTTTTAATGAGCGACAAAGGCTATATTACTTTCTCAAAAAATTAATGTAACCCAAGGTTTAAAAAAATTGGTTACATAAAATCTGTCACCGCGTGCGCTGCGAAAACTATTGAAGATAGAACAAAAAAAATTCTACAATATTATAGAACGTATTAATATCTACAAAATAGTCTGCGATACCATATATCCAACTACTGTAGTCATGCCACTATTACTTTTTTTGCATTTTAAAAGTTAATAAAAGTGCTGGCAATAATCAAAACTATTATTCATACCTCTTATTAATCCTTATCCTATGAAATGATATTTGAATAAAAAGCTGTAAAATACTATTTGAATTTTTAAAATCGGACATTCCATTCAAAAGATATAACGAATTGAAAGAAAATAATGTATTCCGAGTAGAACTCCAGATTGTCTAATGTCGTGTATAGGGAAGTTATGAGACAAAAGTATTACAAATAAATCTATTCTCTAATTATATAGAAGAAAGTTTAGCATTATGATTATTTGTTTTTAATTTTAACGAAATAGCCAAAAATTACTGGACCGTTTTAAAAAAATCTTTCAATACCTGTAAAGTATTTTTTAATTTACAAACGTGGGATATGCTACGTCAATGTTGTTACGAATTTTAAAATTATTAGTTTGTAAAGAAAATCTGTATATTGATTAGATTATGAATGTAAGTGTGTATCTAATAATCTCAAAGGAAGTGATTAAAAACTAAGTGAAATAAAACTTTAATGTTAACGAAATTTTTTTTTTTCGAAGTGTGTAGTTGCTGTTAGTCCTACTGGCTTTTACAGTCCTGTTTACAGTAGAAGGGTCCTGCTGCATCGTGGGGGAATCGTTGCTCTAAGGGCGCAAGATAGGCTTAGAGCAACATTTGCTGCTGCTGAAAAGGGTAAATGACAGATGCTTAATCTTGACGCCCATGGATCCGCGACTGGGAGCCGCGGCCGGGTTTCGTCAGATAGCGGGAACCTCGTCTTCGCCGGCGAAGACGCTATGTATATGTGATAGTGTAAGGAGCGTTGTCAATAGTAATCTGGTCTTACTTCCACTGCCACGAAGTCAGTATCCAAGCGAGTGAATCCGAGGGGCGTCGCTAATATTGTATATAGAAAGATTAGGAACAAATCTTACGTATTGGCAAACTATATTGGTCACATACAACACATTATCAGATGATGACATACTATCATCAATGATTCATAATAATCGTCAATTTGTTTGCCCGATAAGCGAAGACAGTGTGGCCTAAGGGCTACAAACAAAAAATCGTAGTATCGCGATAATTTCCACGAATACATAATCATACGATATTTCCAACAATTAAATTGTGTTAATAAGATAACAATTATTTACATAAGATAACTACTCAACAATACTGCCAGCTCATTGCGATACTTTGGAATTTCGAAACGGTGTTTTCTTAGTTATTTAATATTAGGACGAAATACTAATTGATTGCGTCATTAGTCTAATAAACGGCAGAATAATATTGTACTTTTAAAAATCTATTAAGCTCGGGCCGGGTAAATTAACATTGAATTATTGTCATATGAAATTCTATCATATCGTATGTTTTGAAAATTAATTATTTTTATTTTGTTAAAATTTAATCTCAACTAACCATTAGATTATATCTACTAAACTATTATTAATTGCGTTTTCGTGTTCTTTTTTGTTATCACTGGTAATTACAGTACAAGCATCTGCTAAAAGTATCATAGGTCAACCAGTGACTTGTGGCAGACTATTAATATATATAAGAAAAAGTTGTGGTCCTAATACACTTCCCTGTGGTACTCCACAAGTATTTCTTTGAGCTTTAGAAAAATGTTTAGTTTCTGACAATGTTTCTTTATCAATTCTGTCTATTTGGGTGATTTGAGTCCGATTTTCAAGATAGGATTTTATTAAACATAAAGCAGTTTCTCTAACTCCCTAGTTATTTAGTTTTTTCAAAAGTATGTTATGTTTAACATGATCTATCTCTTAGTTGTTGGGAAATTGGCGTAACACCTCGTGATTCACAGTCTTAAAGTCTACCTAAGAATAAAGAAATAGAAAGTGAACGTGTATTTGTCGGCGCATTCAACATTCAACAGTATTAACGTATATACTCCTGCATAAATGCATAATCTCTATATAAGATTGATTGCTAAAACTTGAATTTAAAGTATCTGTTACTTTAAAGACATAATAAACAGAAACACGAATTAAAATATCTTCCATATCTAAAACATTGATAGGTTCTGCTTGATTACGATCTAATATAGAAACTGGTCAATATTTCCAGCCAAACTTGGGTTGAAAACGCTATAAGTAACGAAGGGGGTAAAAATAACTATCATATAATAACAAACAAACATAAGTTACAATATATGATGTAAATATAGTTATCTAAGTGTATACTGACCTCGTTGGTGTCCATTTATCCGACTGAGGGTGATATACTATGACTAGAATGGAAACAGCGATAACAAGAAACGGTGACCAGTGGGACATCAATAGGAAACCATCCATACGGTCTACTAATGGGATCAGAACTACTAACAATGCTGAGGATAAAGCCAGTCCTGCTGCAATGTCCTGAAATGGGAAAATACAAAATGGTCAACAGGTAAATAAAAAAATTTTAAATGCGTGCGTACAAAGTATACATATCAGAAGTGAAACTTTTGTGGCAAACAAATTTTTAGGTTTTGTTTATATTTATACAAATCTATAACTTTAGATTTCCGAGACTTAGATGGAGGGAAAAAGGAAGATATTTTACGAATTTAATGGAATTAATTGTCATTAAAATATTAAGTGTTGAAAATTAATATAAATAATTTATATAGAAATCTCAAATGAGAGAGAGAGAAATTGTAAATAGTCACAGCCGTGATATCACTTGTTAATGGCTCCCAGTGAAAACCACCGCTGCAGTTCACTGCAGCATCATGCTGACACAGGGGACCTTATTTGATCACGCAAAAAAGTTAAGCAAATTGTTTAAGAATACGGTTGAGATCAAATAAAAAGTTTCTTTAATTACTTTTTATTACGTACACAGTATTGCGTAATTCATGGTAATTGTATCACAAAGAGGAAACATTTGTGTTTTTGTATGTTTGTAACATTTTCACACAAAAACTACTGGATCGATTTCAAAAATTCTTTCACCATTAGGAAGCTGCATTTTCACTGAGAAACATAGGCTATATTACTTTCGCAAAAAATAGGGATCCCTAAGAACAAATGCATTAATTCAACCCAAGGTGTGAAACAAAAAATCTGTTATTGCTAAATATTGATGATAGAACAAAAAACTGTTGTAGAACGTATTAATATCTACAAAAGAATTGCCGATACCATATGTCCAGTTATTGTAGTGATGCCACTACTACTTTTTTGCACATTTAAAAATTAATAATCAATCTATAATATTCACACCTCTGTATTAATCCCGATCCTAATAAATTTATTAAAAACCTATTCAATACCTGCAAAATACTTTTTAAATTATTAAAATAGGACATTCCAGTCAAACGATATGACGAATTTAAAAATGTCATTCAAATAAAGTCGATTTAGTAGAATTCTATTTCCACGAGGTAGGTATCTATGTGGGTGGAACCGCGGGTCATTGCTAGTGTTAAATAGGATGACAATAAACGAACTCATGCATAGAAGTCTCATTTTTTATCGTGTGAACGTGTTAACAAACTTTTTTTACTATACTGTATATCTACCAAAATAATAGATAAAAGGTGTTATTCATATAACACATTTTTTAATTCTCATATACAGCGTAGTAATGATAATTTAACATCATAATTTACAAAAACAATTGCTTTTTTTAAGTACACGCTGATTTTAAAGTGCCAGAAGAGAATGCAACAGTGTAAGACTCAAATAATAATTAGTAAAACCTATTAATTCTTAACAACTTCTAAAGAAAATCTTAAAACATCCAATCAATATTACAGTGTGAGAATTGTATTAAACTACTAAACACTTTTTAACCGACTTCAAAAAAAGGAGGAGGTTATCAATTCGTCTGTATTTTTTTATTTTTTATGTTTGTTACCTCATATCTCCCGACTGGGTTTTTTTTTAATCAAAAGCGGTGCTCGTCATAGGGTCCCATTTTTTTAAAAACTAGTTCTGATGATGGCATCCATGACAAAACCGGATAAGTCTTAAATTTGCGCAAGCATGTTCGCGACAAATGGACGAATAACTCAAGATCACGCCAACCGATTTCGATGATTCTTTTTTAGAAAAGATATACTTCAAGGGTTGTTTTGTGATAGTTTGGTAAGGTTCTGATGATGGAATCCATGACAAAGTGACGGAACTTTTCAATTCTTAGGAGCAAATGAACGATACTCGGCAGAATCTTTTATAGGCTATCCAGATATTTGAGTTGCCTACCGTAACTTCGCTATGGTCAAGTGCTAGTCGTAGTTAAATATGAGGTTCAATGGAACTCTTCAACGGTTTACAGTAAGAGTGTGATTTTTGGCAAAATCTATGACTGTCTGTAATCAAATGCCAATGGCTGACACCGACTCCGAATATAACAATACGAAGAACACTATAAAAGTATACGCAATTATTTCTTACTTTTTAGATCATATTAATATATTTGTTAGTTTGTTTTGAAGGCGGTTCTTTTTTTGTTAAAATTTATATTAACTAAGTCGCTAATTGTACGCACGCTAATCATTAAGGGATCTTGTAACCGATATTCGCACGGAACCGGGAACGAGTATATAAACGAAAAACAATAACCCACTGATGCATCACAGAATTTACCAAACTACTCGCGATTAACTTAAAATAAAGTATGCATTAAAAGGTATGACTAAGTAAAGTATGACACGATTAAAAGGAGATCAGGTGCAAGACCGATGGCTTAACATGCTCTCCGACACATGAGGGTGAAGCACACCTTTTAATTTCTTAACAGAAAACATCGATTTTCGAATTCGTCCAAACTGGGACTCGAACCCAGGACTACATGTCTGTAGCCAAACAAGTTACCCACAAAACCAAAGAGGCAGTCAAGACTACATATGAAGCAAGAATCATAACGGTAATTAAGTACGGATTGCCCCATATTTCAACGAAATTGCAGCTGGTAACAAATAACAATAAAATAAACTCACCAAAACACTGTGCATTCCCAGATAGATCCTGCTGACACAAATTAAGGTACACCAAGAAAATGCTATAATGAAGCCCCAGTGTACAGGGTATTGGTACCTATCTATGGTATATAATAAGACTGAAAATGGTATAGATACGCCGACCATGGCATGGGTTGAAGGCATTCCGTATTCGATCGCCCATTTCTGTTGTAACTTTTTCACTGGATAACCAGGTCGTGGCCAACGAATAATATCTTTGAAACCTTGACCTGAAATAGATAAAATATAAAATAAAATAAGAATGTTCTTACTTAATCACTCAGAGGGCACGCATCGTACTTTTTACGACAAAAAAATACTATTAATTGCCTCAATTGATGTTTTACAGCCCTGTGTAACCCGACGGCGGTTATACCCAGTAATTCCGGTACAACTTGCAACCTTGAATATCCTTGATGATTTCCAGACGTAAAAAAACGTTTACTTATAATGTTTTCCTTTATCGAAAAACATAGCAAAAATAAAACAAGGTTATAATGTCTTGGATTCGATGGCCCGACACGTGCGTAGGAATCGACATGTACAGACCGTCATGACTATTATATCATTTTATTAAAATAAAGCACAAGAGTACCATTTTTTTATAACTCTCAAGTGAAAAGTTTTTTTATTGAACCTTGTTTTATAGGAATATAAGCACGTATATCGATAAGAAGTCCAGAAAATTTTGTCTTTAAAAATAGCAAAAGAATCGACACCACCATAACGCCCTTGCATGGTTGAATATTTTAAAAGCAGAGTAATATGTAAAACGTCCACTTTTAAAATGTTATAGGTAAAAAATACATAAATATTAATAACAATGTTGGAGGTCAAGTATTCAATGCATAAAACGTATTCTATATTATTCAAAACTGTAATAAAGGTAAGTAATAAAAATCTTTATTACTAGACCATTAACTTGTACTACATGCATATAGGAATGTAGAACATTCTTATATTCCTTCTTTAATATCAGGTCTGGGTGTTCTAATAGGAAAATTATATTTTTTTAATTTTATGGCCTGAGTAGTGTAATGGATCAGGATTCTATTCTGGACAGGAGAAATCTAGAAGTTTGTATTTTCCATGACAAACTTAATAATAGGCTGTGAGGCAATGTGCTGTATTGAAACCATGAAAAAGTAAGTTACTTCTTACCAGACTACAGCAGAATATACCATCACTTACCAACGAGTATAATAGTAGTCAAACATTGTCGCCATTACAGAAATCCACAAATATATACTATAATGGAAATAAGTTACATTTTTGTTGAGGTTTCAACCTAGTTACAATGCTGTCACAGCTTAGGGTTCCTGTATAAAGAGATATTAAGGGTAGTCGCCATGTAAACTACATCTTGTCCTTTTATTTTACATGGCATTCCATTGACCTTTTTAAACCACAAAAGTGACATAACTTTTTATTTTTTTTTAATTATGTTGTTTGTTTATATTTTCATCGTATGTACCCATTATTACTGATATAAGGATTTTAGTATAGGCCTACAATTTTTAAATGATCCACATAACTGTGGATCGTAGCTTAGTATGTAGCAGGCTAAGTTTATCTCCATGATACTACCAGTCGCAGGTTCGAATCACAGTGATACATCCATTTACAGCAACGTTATTATATTTTCTTTATTGTTTTACTTAATATTATAATTTGTCCAGATTGTATTTAACTTCATTATATCAAATGTCAAGGTCATTTTTCATTTAACTGTGGGTGATCAAGTGTGATTCTAAGAAAGTTATATGACCATCGTTGAGGAATGACAATCAGGAATTATAAACCCAACTTATTTCAATTGTGAGGATTGTTTCAGTGCTTAACACATTACAGACATGCTGAAGTTGGTAAGTACTAGACATATTGAATTCATTTTGAAGAACAATTACAATTTTTAGATAATAACAATTAACAAGTGCAACTTTCTTTGTTAATAGCCTAAAAACCCCCTTCCTGGCACAGATTAAATCATATTCAAGTATAAAGCAGCATTGTAATCCCATGAGTTCAGAGGCATGGTACGTTGTAGGATGCCTGTCACTATATCATTACAAAACCATCTTGGCGCTCAAAAGCATGAAGAATGAATAAATAGTTCATACTATTTTCGTGCTTGCTCAAATCAAAATATTCTTTATTCAAGCAGGCTCAAAAAGCACTTTTGAATAGTCAGTAGTCTGTCCGTTGGTAACAAATCTACCACCGGTTCGGAAAGTTGATTCCGCTGAGAAGAAGCCGGCAAGAAACTCAACGGTTACTCCTTTTAACATAGCTTTTTTGTAGGTTACAATGTGTTTAGCTTTCATATGCAACTGGAATCATGTCCAAACATCTTTGTCGCTTAAATAATCTTCCACATTATAATATGCCTTTTTTATTAGGACATTTTTAACATACTTCTTAAAACTATGTGGAGGCAAACCCAGAAGTGATTCAGGTATCTTATTAAATATGCGTATGCTCAACCCGACAAATGACTTCTGAACCTTTTTCACTCTAAAATATGGCATTACAAGTTTGTGTTTATTTCTTGTATTAAAATTATGTGTTTCGCTCCTTTTGCTGTATAAATGAATATTATCACGGATATAAAAAATGTTATTTAATATATATTGCGACGGTACTGTGAGAATAGATATTTCTTTGAATTTTTCTCTTAATGAAACGCGAGATCTCAATTGATATATGGCACGTATTGCTCTTTTTTGCAAAATGAAGATAGTTTCAATGTCCGCCGCCCTACCCCATAACAGTATGCCAAATATAAATAAGCGAAATACACCATTTTAGCAGTTTCAACATCAGTGTTAATTTGATTCCTCTCCTAGTTTATATCTAAACTAATATTATAAAGAGGAAACATTTGAATTTTTATTAACCGACTTCAAAAAAAGAAGGAGGTTGTCAATTCATTCTCTTCGTCTTTTTTTATGATTGTTACCTCATAACTTTCGACTGGGTAAACCAATCTTAATGATTTTTTTTATATATGAGAGGTGGTGCTTGTCCTAGGGTCCCGTTTTTTTTTAACTCCAGTTCTGATGATGGCATCCATGAGAAAACCGGATAAGTGTTAAATTTGCATTAAGCATGTGCTCAACAAATGGACGAATAACTCACGATTACTCCAACCGATTTCGATGATTCTTTTTTATTGGAACGGATATACTTCAAGGGTCGTTTTATGATAGTTTCGTTAGGTTCTTCAATTATTAGGAATAAATTAACGATACTCGGCTGAATCTTTTAATGGCTATCCGGATATTTGAGTCACCTACCGTAACATCGGTATGGTCAAGTAATTGTCGTAGTTAAATATGAAGATCAATGGAACTCCTCAACGGCTTACAGTAAGGGTGCGATTCATTGCAAAATGTTATTAACTGTCCGTAATCAAATGGCAATGGCCTTACGTTTATTGCTGCATGGCAATATTATAAGGTGTATTACGTGCCCAGCAGTGTTAGCAGAGTCGGGGGAGGGGGGAGAGAAGGAAACTTTTACATATTAGTGTTGCGCTCGATTACCATATAAAAGACTTGGTGATAGCGGGGTGGCAAAATAACTGACCTGTAACGTATAAGGTTGCGGGTTCGATCCCGGGTGTAGCGATATCAATGTAAATTTGAGTAACACGTTATACCTATATTCGGACAAATTTGTTAGTGTACTTCAGATTCGCTAAAAATCATAAAATAAATAAAAATTTTAACAAAAAAAGAACCGCCTTCAAAACAAACTGTTACAAATATTAATATGCTCAGATCATATTAATATATTTGTAAGAATTTGTTTTGAAGGCGATGCTTTTTTTGTAAATATTTTTATTTATTCGTATGTTTGTAACTACTGGATCAATTTCAAAAAATTGTTTCACCATTAGATAGGTAGCTCCTTCACTGATCAACATAGGCTATATTACTTTCTCAAATGGAATAGGGATCCCTAAGATGTAATATATAGGTATATATATATATATATATATATGTGTGTGTGTGTGTGTGTGTGTATAATATATATGTGTGGTATGGCACAAAAAAAATTAATAACGAAGATATAACATAGTAGTAGATGTTAAATAGGTATAAGTATGGGTATATAACTATATAGAGGCAAAATAATCACTGTCACAGCCGTGATTTAACTTGCTAAAGACTCCTGTTGAAAACCAGCCCTGCAGCATGATGCAGACATGGGAGACCTTGATTGATCACGAAATATAGATAAGTTTATTGTATAGTATAAGTACCTATGTATGAGATCAAATAAAAAGTTGCTTTCTTTCTTAAGAAAAATGCATTGATGTTACTCGAGGTGTGAAAAATATGTCACAAAAATCTGTCATTACAGGCGCTGCGGAAACTTTTGAAAATAAAACAAAAAATATTCTATAATATTATAAAACATTAATATCTACAAAAAGTCTAAAATACCATATGTCCAACTACTGTAGTTAGGCCACTATAACTACTTTTTACATTTTAAAAGTTAATAAAAGTGCTCACAATAATCAAAACCTATTATTGATACCTCTGTATTAATCCTTATCTTATTAAATATTTCATTAAAGACCATCTCAATACCTCTCAAATATTTTTGAAATTATTAAAATAGGATATTCCATTAAAAGAGAACAACTTTTTAAAATGTCAATCTAAGAAAATAATTCTAATTAGTGGACTTTCCATTGCCATGAGATCAGTGTCCATGTGGGTGGAACAGTGGGGCAAGTATCACAGGAAGCCATAACAATACATTTTAAAATAACACCTTTTTGGACCAAATATTAATGATCTTTTCAATTTGGTACTCTAAAAGATACCAACTTTATCGGTAAAAAAAATGCTCACAGCAGTTTTATTGAGGAATTCAATTTGATTTTTCAGGGGTGTTATTGAAGTAAAGATGAGTTACCCTTTCAGCACCATTTTTTCAATATGTAACTTTTTTAAGACATAATAATATGCCAGTAGTAGGGAAATTGTAAAACCATAAACATTTCAGATTAAAACATCTACTATACTACTAGTCAACTATTAAAAATTTGCCAAAGAAATTTAAGTTCATATTAGAAAGTTTGTTGAAAATCTTGATTTCAAAAAAGATTGGTACAGTATCTACTTATATATTTTATTTTAATAATAAAAATCAGAATAGGCAAGCAAGCCACTAAAAGTGAGTAATCGTCTGACTCATAAAAGTATAAAACATTATCTTAGATACTGATACAGGTGTTAGCTAAGTAAAGATAATAAACTATAAGAACACTACAAATACAATTTTAAAATTCCAGCAATAAAGTCTTACTGTCAGACATTAAGATTTTTTATATTGCTATTTAGCATTCTCACCTTTACATACACAAATGTGCAATTCAGTATACTATGATTAAAAATAATGAAGATTATAATTGTCTCTTTCTACACAGACTTCTGTTCATAATTTTCTCTTCATCAGAGTAAAGAAATAATTTTTTGATCAGACCAAGAAGCTCAAGAGACCTTAAATAAACAGATTTACAAAAACATTTTTTCAATTTAGACTTATGAAATCTAAAAAACAAAATTTTTCTATGGAAATATTGTGGCAAGTGGAAAGACGTTGTCTCTGCCTACCCCTATGGGAATGAGTTGTGATGCTATGTATGTATGTAAAAAATACATGTAGATGGTAAAATTAATATTGTTTTATATAATACAGTTTGGATAAAATAGAAGTTGCAATTTTAAACTTCATTGCTACTTTTAATTTATATTTTACTTACTGATGGATGATTTGTCTAATAGTTATTATATGTCCAATTATTAGAACATGCTCTTTTTATTGAGCCCAAGTACATTGACCATTATAATGGCAAGTGATGATGATCTAAAATGGTAGTAATTTACCTAATCTTTTACTATATGCTTTTCTAGAGGTCAGATTGTTTGGTACAACCAAACATTCTGACCTCTAGAAAAGCATATCAGAGTCCAGGGCTAGAAACATACAGTATGCAAAATTATCCATTTAAATACATATCCACTCTATGTTAAAAAAATATACATATTTTTGTTAATTAATTAATTAATGTTTCACCGTAAAACACATTAATGTTTCACTGTAACCACACCTGATATTAAGTGATGATACTGTCAAAGATGGAAACACACTTAACTAGTAAAAGGTAATTAACATGTTATAGTATTATACTGGAATACAATTTACTGACTTGGCAGTTATGTGCTAACTTGCCAAAGCCAGTTTAAACTCTAGCCAAATCAGAAATTCCAAATCACTAAATTTCACCTCTGCTAGCAAAGATAGTACTTGCGCAATTGGACTTGCAATACCATGTAATTAAAGTACTCTTATTATTATCACTCCCCATAAGTATAGTGGCCCAGGAAATATATTATAATATAAAATAACCTGTCTAGAAATATTTTTATAAGATTTTAACGAGTCTTACCTATATACATAACGATGGTCCATACAAGCACCACTCTTCGACCAACAGCACCATCAATATTCCAAAACCAAAAAGGTATAAATGTAGCATAAAATATCTCGTCACCAAGAGCTGTTCCCAACACAAACAGATAGTACCAAAACTTGTTGCTTATCAAACAAACCACTTCGTCCTGGATTTCAGCTGAATTGTCAGTGTCACATGACGACTGCGATGTACCAGAAATATCACTGGGAATCCTCTTGTGATGTTTTATATCGAACTCCTCGGTGTTATGTCTATCTGAATGCAAGATACTTGTTTCAACATTTTGACTATTCTTTTTATATATAACCCCAAAGAAATTTTGCACTTTAACTACTAGAAGAGGATCCTTTAAATATTCTATAATATTATCCCACATTTTTATATACGGAATACGGAAGTTATATCATAATACGTATAGTTTTTTTTCTATGATTCATATATTTAATAATTTTCAAGAATAATAATATTTAATATACAATATTATTCGTATCTCACGTTAATATCGCACGCTTCGATCTTTCGGGCTAAATATTAAATAATAAATTACTCTGTGATGTTATGGCAACAGAATGGATATGGAACGAAGGCATAGATAACACCTATATATTGATATATTGGTTAAACGAAGGCTTTTAGTGACTTCTGTCAAAATCAATGTTACTCTTTTAGAGTATGCTGTCACCTTATAAAAGAAATAATTGTTTTTGTGTAATATTTCAGAAAAACGTTAATATCATTAGTATCTAGAATTGTTTTAAATAATGATATTATTATCGGAATAAGGTTTATTTAATCTTTTATATTTAATTTTGACAAATATTGCGTCATCACTTTGTGTACTCTTCATGTTCATTCAGATATAAAAGGAAACAAAATGACATGATATGTAATTATAATTATTTTTTTGAAAGTATATAGACAACCAGTTATTGAGTATTTTATAAATTCCCAATTTTGTTGATATTTATCTAAGAGCAATACCATTAAAGCAACTGCCATAAAATGTTTGTCTGTTGGTCAAAATAAATACAGTTAAATTAGGCATCATTACTTTATTCTCTACTTTGTATAAATTCATCTTTTACAATTCTGTCATCATCAACCTCAACATTAGTAGTATCGTGATCTAATACATACGCAAAGCATTTGAATTTCGTCGTGAGAAAAATAATTTTTACTTTAATGTATTTAAACACAGAATATAAAAAAAATTGTGGGCCGCAACAATGCTATAGTTTGGACAGCCCTATGGTATATTCTGTATGGTTCTAAATTCTCACTGTTATGTTCAATTCCAAAATGGCTGTACGATCTAAAACTTTTGTCTTGCCTATTAAAACCATAACTAAAAAAAAGAACTGCCATAAGTGTCGTATGTTTTTTGACAGTTTACAACTTCACAACAAGTGGTATTATTAAATATTGTTGGAATGATAACTTGTTACTAGCGTAATACTAATCGCATGAATATAAATTGGATAATTACTCTCTGTGATTGCCTGTGATATTTCTTTTTCTTAAAATTGTAAACATAATCGTGGATAAAAAAAATTGTGCAGCACAGCGCTACCTACATGTTTGTAAAATAAGTTCATGTAAGTTTTATTTGATTTAACAAAAAGCTTACAGATACCGTTTATCGATAGAAACGAATAATCTAGTTTACATATGAAATTTATTTTCTATAATATTGTAATAAATATAGTTTGAGAGGTTTAATTGTTAAGAAAAGTACATTAAAGTTTAAACTTTTGTCGTTGTATTTTCTTAATTGAATTTTATTTCCGTATTATTTTTGTTATCGTTTCTATTTAATATTTTAAAACATTACTTGCACTGTTAATTAAACAGTTTGTTTAAATATTTTTATTTAAAGAAAAGTCCTAAATTATCTGGAATTGAGAGTAAGTATAAGTACATGTAATAGAAAAATTGCAATACTAGAAAATAAATGTTCAAGGCAGTATAGAAATAATTTTCTTTGTGAAAAAATGCATCTGTTTATAATATATCTCTAACATAATAATAATTTATGATTGGAGCTTTATTGTTGCAGGGCACCATTTTGATAATTTGATAAAGGAGTGATGACAATCTACTTTTTAAAAATGAAGTAGTTAATTATTTTCCTTATATTTGCATTCCCATATTACTGTATATATATAAGGTATGTTTTAAATAAGTGTATTTCCACCATGTTCTGGTTAAAATTTCCTTCCACAAAGAATTATATTGAAAATGGAATCTTCTTTTAATAATTTAATTAATTATTAGTTCAATATTTGTTTAGTCTTCTGTTCTTGGCAATGCATTTGTGAAAATTGTGAAATGGTATCTTATTAATATAAGATAAAAATCAATATTCTGACAATGTTATCCATTATATCTATAGCAGATGCTTTTTAAATTTAGAAGTATGATATTATACAAAAACTTCTTGTTATTTATGTGATTTTGAAATGGCACTGAATATAAAAAAATATTTTATATTTATAATCTTTACTGCACAAAGTATAAAGGAGGGTTCAAATCTATAAAGTTGTCTCATTCAAACAAAGTTATGGTCCCTATGTATAAAGGGTCCCCTCACATTTAAATATATTTGTTATTTTGATAATTATATCACCCCTATCAACCTAGGTCATCATTTATTTTTTAAATCATATTGTAATTAAAACTTGCTTAAAACATATCATTAGTACAAAAGGTATTACAGTTATAAAGAAATAAATAATGTCTATTTGTAAATTGTCTTGCAAAATTTGGATTTTCTAATATACTCTTTGTATATGGGTAGTGTTAAAATTTTTATGTCTTTATTTATTTATTATTAGGTGTTAGTGAAATGAATAGAGCTTCTCAACAGGTGGGCCTAAAAATTTACATGGATAAAACAAAAGTTATGTCCAACTTCCATGTTCCGCTCCACCCAGTCATCTGCTCTACTCAGCACTCAAAATTGTAGACAAGTACACATACCTGGGACACATAGTCCAGCTATGTAGGTCCAATTTCGACAAAGGGGTTAACCGCCGACTGTGTGTTGCCAGTGATGACCTATGGCTCCGAAAGTGGTCGCTGACTATGGGCTTCATACGAAAGTTTAGAGTCACTCAGCGTGCGATGGAGAGGGATATGCTCAGAGTTTCTCTACGCGATCAAATCAGAAATGAGGAGTTGAAAAGAAACGGACCGATGGCAGTGTAGGGAGACACCCCACAAGGTGGACCGACGACATAAAGAGGGTCGCCGGTAGCCGCTGGAGCTAGGCGGCGCAAGATCGGCCCTTGTGGACATCATTACGTGAGACCTATGTCAAGCAGTGGACGTCCCTTGGTTGAAGCGAAAAGAATAAAATTGAAGTCTGTGTTCAATGTTATAATATTACCTTTTTTTTACAAACATAAATAAATATGTTTAGACAATTTATATAAGAAAAACATAAATTGTCCATGTATATTGGTCTGTATTAGCTAATCACTGAGATAAAATCTGCCTCCAAAACATATATGACTTTGACTCCAGTAGATCTGACTAGGTTTTTACTAGTCTAAATGTTTCGACTACAAAAAGATGATCAAAATTAAAAAAAAAGAATTTATGAAATATTTTTATGTTACATTTTACATAAAATGGTATATTAAATTATTAAATGACGAGTGGCAAATTAAAATGCCACGTTATTTGTAAATATTAATACTACTTAAACTTCAAACAAATTGGCATAAAAACGCTGCACATATTCGTGACGCTAATCACGCGTTTCATCCGTAAAACTTTTACCCTCATGCGCATGTTACATGTAAGGAAGTTTCACCTGAAAAACATGTAACAAAAGAAAAAGAAATCGTTAAGAGGTTAAAGAAATTTTCTTTTATGTTAACTACGAAGCTAACAGTACCTACTGTAATATTAACAACTTTGTCTAAAAATAAGCACACGACACTGTTTGACTTTGTTTGTAAATTGAATAACAATATACATTTCGCCAACAACAGATAAGCTTTTCAATTAAAACGCTCATTCACAGTTAACACTTCATAGCCAGTATCTCGTTTTCTACTGATATCATTATTAAATAAATAGAACTATCTTTGTGATATACATGACGGGATAATAATTTATGTGAGTACATTTATTTGCAAGTTTGATTTCAATCGACAGAAAAATTAACCTTACCCATTTAAAAAATGTTTTAAATAAAACTACAAAACAATCGTAACATTTTATTGACTATGTCTCGAAACTGATGATCAAAAATCACTAGGAAACCACTGTAGAAAGAGATAAATTACTGAAATATATTTAAAAATATTTCTTATATACTAATACAAATAATACTATTGTCAAGTCTGTTTTGTTTACAATGCGTGATTAATTGTTATTTATCATTTCTCTCTGCATATGAGAAATATATACGACAGCTATTTCGTGAAAGTTATTGTTGAATATTATTTTGAGGTTAACATTGTCAGAGAATATTATACTCTATTATGATTTAAATTTAAACGAATGATTTTTTTGATATCTGAAACTAATAATAGTTGATAAGTCCTACATCCGCAAAAAAAAGGTTAAAATTGTTTAGGTTACCATTGTAAATTTTTTTTTTCAACAAATATAAAAAAAAATAGCACAACTTTGCACTTAATGCAGTATCTTCTTTTCACCAACACCCGCTGTTTATTAAGTATCCAAATGAATACCAAGTAATTATACAGCGCTTGAATTCAAATGATATTTTGGGAACTGTACGTGTTGCCAGTGATCACCTAAGGATAGATCGGAAATGTGGTCTCTGACTATGGGCCTCATTCGATGTCTCAAAGTCACTCAGCGTGCGATACAAAGGGCTATGCTTGGAGTTTTTCTACGCGATCAAATGAGATATGAGGAGATCCGTAGAAGAAACAAAGTCACCGACTTAGCCCTAAGAATCACCGACAGTCACAGTCTAGGCAGACCCCCACAAGGTGGACCGATGACATAAGGAGGGTCGCCGGTAGCCGCTCGAGCCAGGCTGCACAAGATCGGCCACAGTGGGCATCATTAGATGAGACCTATGTCCAGCAATGGATGCGCATCGGTTTGAGTGAGTGAGTGAGTGAGAGAGAGATATTGGGAACAGCAACAAATTCATACGGAATACTAACACATCGGAAATCTAGTATGCCTTCGTTACTAATAGACTACAAGCCCAAAGAAAAAATCAACCTGTGAAATGAACCAACGTGAATAACGCTTAGAAGGCTGTTACTATATCATAAATTAACTCCGTTATGCAGTCATTTTGAGCGGTACAGGTGAGTATGAGTAAATAATTTTTGTTTTATCGTAATATTTTTATTCAGTATCATTGATAATGAACCGCTATAATATATAACTGTAATTTAGTTACGGCAACTTTTTTTTTATAAAATGTAATTAAATATTACCGTTGTACCTCATAGCCTTTCACTGCTTAATTTTTTCCATGGGCTTGCAGTCTATAACAAACATTTTGTGTATAAATTTGTTATTATGCTTATGACCTTCTAAGACTCTTTACAAACCCGTTTTTTAATATTAAAAACTGACGTAACAATTTTTAATCAATGCACCATAAAATGGCAGCAAAAAATATAGTCCTTATATTATACTTTCAATCTAATTTGATTAATTTTCCTGTTACACATTTTGTACATAACGCTCTGGCTATCGCAGCATTTATTGCCTGTGACATAATTATATAACGAATCATCTAAAAACCTCAATAAAAAGGTAGAGTAAATAGCAGCCCATTAACGTCCCACTGCCGAGCACAGGCCTCCTTACTGCCATACGATGCTGGATACTTAAGGTACCAGGAGCGTGCAGGGTGGTGGGCTCCTTTTGTGAAACTGCTGCAATGGCTGTGAGGGATGTAAGGTCGTGGGTTGTCAGGGTGGGGACTTTGGCAGCTCCAAATTGATCGATAGAATTTTGGGCAAGAATGCCACCGCCGACTGCCCAATTTCAGGCATATAGTGAGGATATCTTAATAGAAAACTCAATATCGGTTTATGTGGCCCGACCCGGGACTCGAACCCAGGACCTTAGGTCTGTAGCCAAACATGCTTACCATCGATTAATGAGGCAGTCCAAAAAACCTCAACAATTTAAAGAAAAATCACGAGTATTACCGCGTGTTTGATCGTAGTATAGTTTATTAATGACTGAATAGATAACGTTTATTGGAGTCAGTGTTCATGCGACTGGTCAATTGAGCGCAGACATTAATATCTCTTTTTTTTTTAAACATGTACATTATTTAGTGAAATAAGCGAGCGTCGTCCGAAATATCTTTAAGTGACTGTTTTTAATGAAGTATACGGTTCTTTTATAACCTGCTTTCTGATTATATGTGATGGTGAAAGGGGCTCATAATTGAAGTGATGAATGCGGAGTTCTAATCGGCGGTGACTGACAATAATTAACGTTTTAATTTCTAGTGTAATAGTTCTTATAATTTGCACAATACACCGGCTCTATTGGGTTAGCAAATTAAATCCAGTCGATAAATTT
The DNA here is from genome assembly GCA_015832385.1 of Elymnias hypermnestra. Taxonomy (NCBI): domain Eukaryota; kingdom Metazoa; phylum Arthropoda; class Insecta; order Lepidoptera; family Nymphalidae; genus Elymnias; species Elymnias hypermnestra. The sequence continues at coordinate 658,419 of JACTOM010000049.1, read as the reverse complement.
ATGTTCTTTTTCAATTCATAATAAAAGATGCACTGTCCCTATATATACCTTGTTAAAATTTTCATACGTTAATAAAATACTTTTCTATTTAGTAGTTTTAAATATTAATTATATATAATCCAATGATGTAACAAACTCTTATGTGATATAACCATAAATATTGTGACCTCACATAAAAGGTCTCTAGGTTTCTATCTACTTGTATTTAACTATGAGATTAGAAAGCTCTTATCAAATTCTTTTAATAAGAATGTAGAATTTATATTATTTTAGTCTCTATGCTTTTAATACCGGCAGTAGAATGTATCCTATTTCAAAGTATATGTCAAAAAAGGAAATGTTAAGCGCCAATAAGTACGATTTTTTAGTAGTAATACATTAATACTTTTAAATAGCTTTGCAAGGAGTTTTTATCTAAATACTTTTAGTACTGTACTTACTTAATCTTTATATATATAATTCTTATGTGCTGTATGTCACTGGACAGATTTTGTTAAAGTTTTTTCCATATTTTTCCATATTTCTACGGGATCGGAAACTATGCGGCAGACACCACCGGACTCAGCTATTAATTATATAATGATTGATCCTAGACTAATTAATTATTGTTTGGTGCAGGATTGCAAGGATTGAGTATGGCTGCCGAAGACGAGCCGGATTCTTTGAAAATATTTTGGGATCATTTTTTTAAAGCGGAGACAGGAACTTATGAGGTAACTTCAGTCAATCTGCTGTACTACAATGTTCTTTACCAAGTCACAGCTCTTTACAGTCAATCTGCTGTACTTCACCATACCTAGATTTATTTAATATGAATAATCAATACATAAAACTTGTCCATAACTAATGCCCACGGTGTCCTTGTAAAACCTTGTACTATTTGATTTAAGATTTATATATAATATGTATCGGAATTTTGCTAAATTGAGTACTCTATTATGTCGTGAGAGATCTGATCATAAAACTGGTTTAATAAGAACACGACATTTGGCATCGTGTTTGTTGTAGTTTTATGTTAATATACAAGTTTAATAATCCATTTGTTTTTGTACAAAAATTATATTTGTTAAAGATGACCCAGAATCTGGAAGGTTCTGTTGCGACATACTGTATTTAATGGTAAACCAAATAAATAAGTAAATGTAACCATGTTTTGTAAACTGTTTGGTTAATATTAACGTCTCATTGCTGGGCGTAGGCCTCTTCACTTATACGAGAGAGGGTTTTTAGAGCATAGACCTAACACAAGTGCAGTCTCTGTTCCTTCACTCTCATAGTCTGTCACGGCAGTCTGACACGACCAGAGAAATCAGTGCAGGATCAACGCCTTTAGGTGCTCTCCGACGCAAGAGAGACGAGTATACCAACTTCGGGCAAATACTGAGAATTTCTCGGTATCACTTTTTTAATTCGCCCGATCTGGGTGTCAAACCCAAGACCTCATGTCTATAGCCGAACAAGTTGAACATTAGACCAATGAGGCAGTAAATTGTTAATGTCTATCAAACTAGCACATTCTGATAGCTTCGCTAACGTAATGATATAAATATTCGCTACGCTAGCAAAGGTCCCGGGTTCGATTTCCGACAATGTTATTTTATAATGTCGTATTTTCTAATTTGTTTAGGTACATACTGGTAGGAGGATTTAACATCACATCACATCACATTAAATTTTTATTTTATGAAAAATAGTTAAATTATTAAATGACGAGTGGCAAATTAAATTGCCACATGTCAATTGTGAATATTAAAACTACCTAACCTTCAAACGAATTAGCATAAAAACGCCGCACATTTTCGTGGCGCTAATCACGCGTTTCGTCCGTAAAAATTTTACTCTCATGCACCTAAAGAAATTTCACTTCAATAAAACATTAAAAAGTCTTATACCTTATACAGTTTACTACTCTGTCGTTTTAAACTACATCATCACTTTCCATAAGATGAACTTAAATTACACACTATCAGTAATGAAAAGCATTATAGTTAAGCAATAATATGTTTTTCGTTATCCATAGAAATCAACATGGCTGGAGCTTTTTCTGGCAGAGTTTATCATTCGGCTAAACGATGGCCAAAATGCAAAAACTTTAATAAATTTTTGGTGAGTAACTAACAATTTTTAAATAAACCTATGGTTAAAGAAATTGTGTATATGAAAATGCCATTTCATTTTTGAATTTAATTATGTAAACAGTTTTAATCCAAAAATTATAGACTGAAACTATTCAACAGATGTGTCAACTATTTAACCGGTTATAATAGAAAGACGGGAATGTGAAGGTTTTTTTTATTATTTCACTCACTTCCTACACACATACTTTAATCGTACAATATTTTAAATTCAATGAAAATGAAAAAAAAAAAATATACTACACTCCACTAACAATTTTACTTCATTGCTAATAAAAATAATTGCACTGCTTACCAAAAAATCACTCTACAACCCACTAATAACATATCTCATATACTACAAATGTAGGAAAGATTATACTATAATCCATTCCTGACTATTTACTTCAGATATCTTGTTTAAATTATATTGTTTTGTTTATACACTCAAGTTTCAAATAATCAACTCAAACTCAAAATATTATTATTCAAGTAGACCTATTACAGCACTTTTGAATCGTCAAATACCTATTTTTCCACACACTATTGATGGTTTTAAAGAAAGACTTCAAAATCTAAAGTTACGAGGGTTCCTTCGCCCCTGTCTGACAAGAAACCACAATAAACTCAGTCGGATATTTTGTATTTCTTTTTAACCATCATTTTTACAATATCACATTTCAATTCAAATTCGCGCAATTCATTTACTCCCACGTGTTTCTATGGTCTAAGTACTCTTGCAACTTATTCAATCAAGTCATTATAAATAAATAAATTAATTAAGTGACATCCCTACGTCTAGTGGGAGTTGTTGTACATTGCTTTATGTTTGTATTAGATGACTTTCATTTCGTTAATGTCATGTTTTCAAATAAAATAATTCAATTTATTGTAAGCTTAATTAAAAGCTTTCTTTCTATGTAATTAGTTAAAGAAGTTCTTGCTAGAAAGCTTCGTGATAGCTTTGTTGCAAGATGTCACTATTCTTCCAAAACGTATGTAACATATGATGGTTTACTTACAAAGGTGAATAATAGTTCATGAACGTCCCATTGGATGTTTTCCTTCACCGAAAAGTGAAATGGAAATTCAAATTGAAAAAATTATTTATTAAAGTAGGCTTTTACAGCACTTTTTTTTTAATCTTTATTTATTGTAAAGGAGTTTTGTCACTTAGTGACCATGTCACTCTCGTAAATCAATATACAAATACTTATAACTAACACAATCGTACTCAACTAATATTAGTTTTATTATATAATTCACATAGCTGTGCACACAGCACTCTAGCCTTCTCTGACGAAGGAGAGGCCAAGATGCTGTTACACAAGCCTACATCAAAATTAACAGTAAGGTATTTACCTCGTTCTTCCGCATTACGCTCACATTCCATCAAAACATGTTGTACATCATCAATAACTCCACAACTTGAACAATATGGGGAGTTCGATATTCCCATTAGGTGTGTAAATTTGTTTGATGGAATGTGACCGGATCTACACCTTAAAATTGCTACAATATACTTCCTATTTACATTTTTCTCTTCGAACCAGGGGTAACGAAGAAGATGTCCTTGTATAGTTTTATACCAAATACCTTTCATCACTGAACGTTCATCGAAATATTCACGCCACCTTTGTAGACACAGGCCCCTAAGGTGGCCTAATAATTCGATAGGTAAAGGAAGACACTCATAAGAAGCACCCTCAGTAATAGCTTCACGTGCAGCTCGATCCGCCTCTTCATTACCTATGATTCCTGTATGACTTGGAATCCATTGTATAATAACATTTTTATTAGCCATACGTAATCTACAGATAGCATCTACAATTACCATAGCTACAGGGATGCCTCGAGAAGTCGAGGGAATCTGAGCTAAGTGTTGGATGCTGCTTTTTGAGTCCGTAAATACTACAAAGTTTGTGC
>JACTOM010000049.1:611957-652420 GCA_015832385.1 Elymnias hypermnestra | reverse complement strand
AAAACTTTCACATTCGATCGAACTTGGCGCGCTTTTTTCGGTCTTGGTTCGTGCGGCAGCTTCCATTGAGATGATTGAGCTTTGGTTTCCACGTCATAACCATAAACCCACGATTCGTCACCAGTTATGACCCTCTGGAGCAAATTTGGGTCGTCGCGGACAGAGTTTAACATCTCATTAGCAATGTTCATGCGATGCTGTTTTTGGTCACAATTGAGCAATTTTGGTACGAATTTCGCGGCGACCCGTCTCATGCCCAAATCATTGATAAAAATCGAATGGCACGAGCCAATCGATATGTTTAGGTCCTCAGCAACTTCTCTAACGGTGATTCGACGATTGGCCAATACCATTTTCTCCACTTCATTAATTTTTTCGTCTGTTGTTGAAGTGCTCGGGCGTCCGGCACGCTCTTCGTCGTTCACATCTTCTCGGCCTTCTGAGAACATTTTGTACCACCGATAAACGTTGCTTCGGTCCAAGGTAGCTTCTCCGTATGCCACAGTCAACATTCGGAATGCATCCGCGCACTTAATTTCGTTTTTCACACAAAATTTGATACAGGTTCTTTGATCCATTTTTTTGAATAGGTAAAAATCGAAGACGATCCAAAACACGTGCAAGCAAAGCAGCTGTCAACAATTAAATGAACATTCAAAATGGCCGAGCTTGTCGGCATAAGTGAGAGACATGAGTACCAACATAACGCCACAAAAAATTCGAAATTCGAATATACGCAACCCGCGAAAATTCAAAATTCGCGATACTTTTTGAACACACCTCTACACTAATTAGTATTATAGTGATCACGATGACACTGAAATTATAATCTATATGTTGTATTATTTCAATGGTAATAAATAAAGTATAAACATTACTAAGTTATTACTGTTTTTGGTTTGAATTTTTCGTTGTTGTCATTTAATACAACGATATTAAGCTTTAATCGTAAATTCTATAACAGCTTGGCTATATAGACCATATAATAATAATAATCGTTATTGTACATCTTAAAAACACAATGACAAGTTATGAATGCACAAGGCTTATACAAACAAATGTACAAATAGGCGGTCATATCGCTAGTCTGCGACTTCAGGAACCTAAAGGAGAAGGAGAATGTGCAAAAGTAACTGAGTGGTGTATAAAGAGATCATACATATTTATTTATTCGCTTTATTGTACACCACTGTTACATAATAAATAGAGTAAAACTTATACTAAGCAGCATGACAAAAGGCGGTCTTATCGCTTACAGCGATCTCTTCCAGACAACCTTAAGAACAAAGAGAGACAGTAAACGTAAAAGTAGGCGATGTATGTAAAGGATTTTTTTACTATCACATACTATATAAATGATACATGAACTACACATATATTATAAAAATATAAACTAGTAAATATATCGATATATTATACTAATAAGTCGTCGTTTTCATTACAGACATATCTTAGGTGTTAAGGAATAGTAAACGAAATTAGATAGATCTTTTTTTTGGGGGCGCTGGGAAATGCCTTTACGCACCCCGATGAAAGACGAATTCCATCGGGAGTGTGGGACTCACTGATAACAGAATACCCAGTATAACCCAGCGGATCCCTCCCCATCCATGAGTGAGATCACTAGAGGTTCCCTGACTGCATTCCACTCTAGTGACCCGGATGGTACCGACTGTGAGGATCTACCACTCAATAGAGTGAGGCATGAAGTGCATAAGCTGCCACCAAGCCTCCTTCAACGGCGAGGGAGAGCTCCAGCCTCTTGATCCCTTAGCCTCTCATTTGCCTCCTTCAGCGAGATGACGGTCTCTCAAAAGAAGACAACCGCCCTCCACCCAACTTCACTGGCGAGCATTACCCCAATTATGCTCTCCAGTGAAAGATATCCTCTAACCAGCGACAACAAGATATGCCGCTGGGGTGCCAACGCTGGACACTTTGCCAGGGTATGGTGCGCCGTATCTATAGGAGCACCACACTTATAACAGGCGGGCGTTTCCTCACATCCAACGACCTGGTGCAAGTACTTGCCGAAGCAACCATGACCGGCAAGCACCTGCACCAGACGGTAGGAAAGAGATCCGTGCCTCCTGATGAGCCAATTGGCCAGGTGAGGCAGGATCGCCTCCACCGTGACTATACCCGCAGTTGGAGACCCAAGATCTTTCCTCCAAAATTAGATAGATCTTATGGGTTTAAAAGTGATATTTCAAGATCATAAATATATATCCCTAGTAAAAACACTATGATATGTAATTTTTTCCAGTTAAATACACATATATCTCAGAATGTTATGCTTAAAACAGCATATTATAATCTAAGCTGTAAATTGTTGTATGCATGTAAAAATATTGTTGTGAACATCTTTGAAATGTCGTGCTAGGCACTTTTTACGTAATAATTAATTCGACCTTTCGTATATTGCTTATTGGCCTGTTAAAATTTTATCAAATAAGAATAAAAACACTTTTATTAATATTCGTATCAAGAGCAACCGCTGAATTCGTTTGTCACTTTTCAATGTTTTGATAAACAATTTTTTTTGTATTTATCAGTCAACGAATTTATTGAAAGTAAACGGTACGTTAACTTTCAATAACCAGAAACGTACGTAACCAGAAGATACTTTTAGATTGTTTTATTTTTGACAAGTTTTTATTATTGTTACAGTCTATGACGGTATTGTGCTAACCTTGAAATAGGTGATTTATTATGGTTTTCACGCAGTATCGTCCCGGAATTGATTGTTTTTGCTTATCACCTATTTCCTGGTAACTAGTTATGACAGAAATCTCTCACCATTTCAAGCCTAGAGAAGTTAAAGAACAGAATTTGTCCTAATGAGAATCGATTTCAGTTTCAGTGAAACTTCTTTGGCAAGCTTATTTTTAAGACTTATTTATATTTATACAAATGTAAAACTTTAGATTTCTTTAGACTTAGATTGTAGGGAAAAAGGAAGATATGTTAGGACTTTAATGAATTTTATTGTCGAAATTTAATTCAAATGATTTGTTAAAATCATAAATGAGGAATTGTAAATAAAAGGGCCACGTGTTTTTTGCCAATGTTAGAAATTATTAATTAAATTTTTTTGTGAATGAATGAATGCAATGAATTTAGAAAAGAAAATCTATGAAATATTTTATATTTTAAAAGAAATAGCATATTAAATTATAAAAGGACTTCTTCGTAACGCTTATCACGCGTTGCATCCGTAAATATGTTACCCTTATGCGCCTAAAGAAGTTTCACTTCAATGATTTTTGTGTTTAACATATTTTGCTGCTTTGGATGAGTATTCGCTCAATTATAATTTTTTTAATACTTTATCAGATTTAGGACACAACAGATTCCAGACAAATCTATAAGTTGTGTCAAAAAATCATATTCAAATCGGCCACAATAATCCAGTAGCATCACAACATGTAATTATGTCGTTGGTTAATTCAATATTTTGTTTAATTTTTAAATGGCTCTCTTGTAAAATGAGATTGTTTTATATATATATATAGCTTCAGGTTCATTTGGCAACTAGTAAATAGCTAACAGTTTGCTAGCTGAGTGGAAACTGACAATTTAATGTCAAGTCCTTAAGGAAATAGTTGTCGATTAACAATCCCACAGTAAAAGCTACCGCTGATCAATAAGATGGCAAAACGCTTTATCTAGGAGATATTGTATGGTAAGACAAATAGGAAGGCGCAATACGTTAGTCAACTGGTGTCATAATTAATAATTCATCATTAAAAATATAGTAAATAAATTTATTTCTACTATAAAACTAATTTTGGAAAGCGTAAATTACTTTGTTGATTTCTGAGCTTGTATAAAGTGAGTAGTTTCGAAATTAATTTAGCCTATGATATTTCCTCATTCGGACAACAAACAAATACAAATTATAAAAAGATTGGTGACATTTATATTTCTTTGTAATATTCAAATAACTGTACTTACTCGTATGACTTTAAGATATAAATCTTTATTTAGTTTCGGGAACACAAATATTTATTGTAATTATGTGCGAAAGGTTAGCCTGATCTGAACTCTCACTCACCTTTCGCACATAATTACAACTATATCTATGGACATAAAAAAATTGGTTACATATTAATGTCCACAAAAGTCCAAAACAGTACACTTAAAATTTTTACGACATATTTATCATATCGAAGTATTAATTTGTATAAGATATGCCTAAAGAAGTACGATTATATTTTATATAACTTTCTTCACAATTGTATCCAGAGTTGCCACAAAGAGACGTTGCTATTTATAATAAAATAGCATAGTTAAATCATATTGACATTGAAAATTAAAATAAAATCTCAACCTTAAGTCATGCATTTTTAAAACTTTGATAGTTTCTAATCCGCTCCACTGTTTACCTTAATTTTCCACTTTTACTCTTAACTAGGCAATCTATACTAAATTGAAATAATCAGTACTAAATTTAATTACTGAAAATTTTAATTGCCTTAAAAAAACCAGATCAAATTGAAGTTATTCCTACTGACATTATATAATAATGTCGAAGTACACTTACGCAGAAGCAAAAGGACAGATTTTGATGTATTCAATTTTAATTTTGTTAGATATTGTTTCAAAGATAAATAAATATTTCATTATTGTGCTACCTCTTAAACTAATGTTTTTAAGCGTCATTTTTCAATAGCTATATGTTTTATAAAAAGATGACGTAGGTAAATATTTAAGTTTTTGGCGCACGCACGCAATAAGTATAGTAATAATTATCTTAGTTTGTCTTTTTATTTTTATCTTGTGTGCAATAAAATGTGTGCTCTCTCTCTCTCCCTCGATAAAGGGGGTGATATAATCATAATCAAGATGTCCTTTTATACGTCAATATTCTAACTGCTGAAGGACGTGGGATACTAGGCGGCGCATATTTGCGCACCTCCTCCCGTTTCCGTGAGTTCTCAATCGGACTCACACGGGACACCAGGGATGAATGCGAAAGCAACACCCCTGGTTTTTTGTCACTCATGGACGAAGAGGGTTCTGATGTGCTGTAGTGGGTATTTCGAGGTCTCCTCCATCGCCGAATCCACACTCCTGACCAGTCGTCGGTTGGGGTTATTGCGTAAATTGCATTTCCCAGCGACAAAAAAGAGGGCGTCAGTATATTTCCCTCTGACTCCCTCCTTGGTCTAGTGGTAAGCATGTTCGATTATAGATATGATGTCCTGGGTTAGAGTCCCGGGTGGGGGCCACTTCAAAAATCGATATTGAGTTTTCTATTAAGATTTTCTCAATATTTGCTGGAAGTTGGGAAGTTGGCGGCGTGATCCCCGTGCCACAGAGAGCACGTTAAACCGTCGGTCCTGCGCCTGTCGTCGTGTTGGTTTCCCGTCACATGAGAGTGAAGGAATAGTGTGGACTTGTGCTACTTGCCAGTATATTTGTAATAACACATAATACGTAGACGTAACAGATACCAGCTATTACCAATATACTATAAAATATATAAATGTCTAGGATACAAAATTAGATTTAATTTTGTAAATACACTACCCTAATGCATGTTTTGATATCTAGTAATATTGATATCGAATTGTCCTAGCTAGCTTTAAAACAGTGCTAAGGACAACCACTCAACTCTTTGGGTATAGGTAGTTTAAATATTATTAAAACCCCGATAGTTTTGTACGGAGACGATATAATCTTTTATAAATTTTATAAAGTGGTATATATAAAGAGTCTACATGAAATAATTATATCATTTAATTAATTTCTCTATGCTCAATTGTTCTAAGATATATTTTGCTATGACATTTCTACACTGTATGTTTTGACGGCCTCGTTGGCGCAGTGGCGCGAGTACTCGCTTTGCTAGCAGAGGCCCCGGGTTCGATCTCCAGTGGGCCGGATATAGAAATTCGTATTTTCTGGTGTCTGGACTGGTAGCAGGCTTCAGCCGTAGCTAGTACGATGTTGTGTAAAAACCATACGGTGTATATCGCCTCTTATCAGATTAGCGCGCTTTCATCTTAGACTGTAACATCATTCACCATCAGGTGAAATCACAGTCAAGCGCTAAAATGTCAGCAGCAGAATGATTGGAAAATAATGAAATCATCAATTGCTCGATTAAAAATTCATTACTCTAATATTAATCATTTATTATCTACAAAATAATTAGTCTTACGATAGAAATGTAAAATATACATCATCTTGAATAGGTCAATTACTATATGAGATTTTTTTGTAAGGATGTGTTGGTAAAATTCGCCAGAATTTATTAACTGGCGTGATATAATGAGGAATTTGTTTTAATTTAATTTGTGTTTAAATAGGATTTTTACCTTAGCAGAGTAAATGCCACTAAACTCTTATCTAAACTAATATTATAAAAAGGAAACATTTGTCTTTTTGTATGTATGTTTGTAACGTTTTCACACAAAGACTACAGGACCGATTTCAAAATTTTTTCACCATTAGAAAGCTGCATTTTTACTGAGCGACATAGGCTATATTAATGTCTAATAAAAAGGCACTAATGTAACCCAAGGTGTGAAACAAAAAATCTGATATCGCATGCGCTGCGAAAACTATTGAAGATAGAACAAAAAAATGTTCTACAATATTATAGAACGCATCAATATTTATAAAAAAAGTCCGCGATAACATATGTCCAACTACTGCAGTTATGCCACCAAACTACTTTTTACGTTTTAAAAGTTTAAAAAAATGCCAGCACTAATCAAACCATATTATTCATATCTCTGTATTAAGCTATATCCTATTATATGATATTTTATTAAAGAGCGTTTTAATACCGGTAAAATACTTTTTAAATTTTTTAAATGAGACATTCCATTAAAAAAATATACCGAATTAAAAATGGCAATCTAAAGAAAATATTGTATCCCGTGTCAAACTCCAGAATATGAAGTATTACAAATAAACCTCTTCTTAGTCTCTTAAAATTATAGAAAGTTTGGAATTTAGATGGTAAATGATGTTACGAATTTAAAAATGTATTAGTTAGAAATATATTCGTTGTTAAAGTAAAATCTGTATATTGATTAGATTGTAAATGTAAATGTTTATCTAATAATCTGAAAGGAAGTAGGTTAAAAACTAAAATAAAACTGGTGAAACCACACTGTATAAATATATATAATCTGTTATAAACAATAGACTAAAGACTAAGGAAATAAAAAGGTTAAAAAAACAAATAACACATCCTTTTTGATATCGATATATTTTTTTTTATAAATATTTCGTAGTAATTATGTGCTGATCATTAAGCATTTGATAACTAACGATCTTGTAATAGTCTGCAATTACAAGATGTACTGTGTTGTTTTGATTAATTGGTTTAACCTCGGTAGTTGTTGTAATTTCCTGGTTCATTTTTTTATGTTTCATAGAGCAATGAAATCCGACGTTACATATTTTAGTTATGGTATAAATTAAATAAATTTTTATGGTAATTTTATGAAATATAACTTTTGTGAATACCATTCGTCGAAAGTTAAAGTTTCAATTAAATTTTATTTACACATTTTATATTCCTTTAGGTTTTGTAATTACTATTAAAAAGAAAGTATAGACCACATAATGTCTATTAAACTAGCCCTTGTCGTTTATTTAATCCACAATTTATTAGTAAATTATCTTTTACGACCATTTCAAATCTCTTCGGAACCCAAAGCCTACTATGATTTAGCGAGTATTTTATTATTAAAAATTCTTAGTTCCGCTATAGTTATAAAGAAGAATAAGTATTTTAAATCTTTCTTAATTTTAAAGACTATTCAATATCGATTCAGAGCAAACCTCTGAGACAATTTTGTTTATTTTTTATTTTCAAAAGGCATTGGTGTAATAACCAGATGTGATTTCCAATTTCTTTGCAAAGGTATAGGTATTATGTTCGTTGAGTGAGTGAACGAATCGTATTAGTCGTCTACAACAGTTTTATTCATACAGCTGGACCTATTTTGGTATCATTTTTTTCTGTCTTCCGTTGAACTCGAAAATGGTTTAGATCCGATAAATATCTCCACGAGATTATGAACTACTCGGGTGAAACCTCTGGAAACAGCTGTATAAAGTTACCTCAGGATATAATTTCATAAAGGCATCGCATGTTCTTGAGATGTGACTTCCTTCTTCGCTATGGCATATAGATAACAAGTATCTATGATTAAGTAAGTGAATGAATGATTAAAACTTCTAAAGTTCAAAACTTCATCGATTATATATCTGTATGTATGTATGTATGTATGTATGTATGTGTGTGTGTCGCAATGACCATAGAAATAAAGCAAAGATTTCTGTTTTTCCATAGCCACCAAAATGGAAGAACCTAGTACGAGATTAGCGAGCGTATTTTCGCGTATGAATATGCAGTCATCCGCCGATATACTAAGGAACTATTTACTGGGTGGAGTCGCGTGGCGGTGTCTTGTATTACTTCGTGCATTGGGTGTTGAGGTAAGTTCGCATATTTTCATATAGGTAGATATAAATATTTATTTGTACCTGTTTTACACGCTGTCATACTGTTCACCCTCATTACCATCACCGTTATAAAGCACATAAAAAGTAACTTACAGTATAGTAAACGCGCTAAATCTATATACATGCTGTTAGTAAAATGAACAAGAGGCTCTAGAATCTCAAAAGATCATATAACTGTATATATTTTAATTTTAGAGTTGTTTTAAATGATCATTTTTATACAAGAAATGTTCTCTAAATCGTTTTCTTTCTTTCTCTTTTTATACAATAACCTGATTTTATTTCAATAAGATAATCCAGTATAATGTTTTTTAAACTGTTTGAAACTCTACCATCTTACTTTTCTGCCACAATTATTATGAGCTTGTACAAAGTATGTATGTATATGTATATATATATATATATATATATAAAGTCACACACACGTATGTGCGTGTATGTGTGTGCTCGTAAGTATTTGTATTCATCTTCAAATGTCTCTATGTATGTAGGTATTATATTCGTTATTAACACTGCCTATCCTTTCCCTCTGACAAGGTTGTCTGGTAGAGATCACTATTTAGCGATAAGACCGCCCAATTACACATAAAACCTAGTTTATATTGAGTTATTATATTTTTCTTGTCCTTTTTATGGTGTGCCATAAAGTATACATTTGTCTATTATATCGTCTATAATATGTTATTTAATAATAAAAAAGTAATGATCGTTAAAAAGATATATTGTGAATATATAATAGTATTTTTGTATGCATAGAGCTATCGATGCGGTGATAGCGTTGTATGTAAGCGACGCGTTTTCACGACCCCGATAAGTAGGGTTCACAATATGATATAAGCTAGTCAAGAGCAGTACAGAGCAGAGTATTCAACCCAATAAAATAAATAAGTTACGGCTCTTGTCATTATAGTTTTATATAATTGAGACCGACCTATATACAAAAGTAGTCCAAATCATTTTGAATCCGTTCCTGACCCCTAACTATGGTACACTTTCTATTATATCACTACTATTTCATTTGACAGTTAACACTTGCTCGAGCATTTCAATTACTGAAATGATATGGTATTGTTCGAGTCGTACCAGGAATCTACTGACAAACGTATGCTGTGTATCGAGCAAGCGTAAATTGTCGTCTCTATCTTTATCCTCTATTAAGTTCATCTAAAGTAATATAATAAAGAGCAAACATATGTGTTTTTGTTTGTATGTATGTTAAGTTTTCACACAAAAACTACTGGAACGATTTTAAAGTTTTTTTTTCCATTTGAAAGCTGCATTTTCACTGAGTGACATAGGTTATAATACTTTCTTAAAAGGAAATAGGGATCCCAAAGAAAATTCCAAAAAAGTAGTTTTAGTGATATAACTACAGTAGGACATATTATATCGTGGATTTTTTTTATAGATATTGATACGTTCTATAATATTGTAGTACATTTTTTTGTTCTATCTTCAATAGTATACGCAGCGTACGCGATAACAGATTTTTTGTATCACACCTTGGGTTCCATTAATTCATTTTTATTAGAGATCTTTTTTTTTTTTTTTTTGAGAAAGTAATATAGCCTATGTCTCTCAGTGTAAATGCAGCTTTCTAATGGTGAATTTGTTGAAATCAGTCCATAGTAGACAGAGAGATAATGGAGAGAGAGATAATCGATTCCTTCATATTTTCATCATATCGGGAACAACTGGGCACAGCTAGTCTTATAGTTCTTTTGTACTCGTGTAGGTGATGAAACTTATCCTTAAAAGCATCCATGGATCCCCATTCTCATACGGGTCCTAGTTCAGTTAATAGACCTGAATTATGTCTTGCGAAAGCTGAAAGGGTCACTAATCATTCATATAATGATAAGCCCTTCTCTGAACTTCCTATCTTACGAGAGAGAAAACAAAACCATTAAGAGTGTTTAATTTTTTCTTTTCCCATATTTGTTCACTAGTAGTTTTAATTAAGGTTTACTTTTTTTTATTGAAGATTTAATATATACATCTATATAACATTGTTGTTACTATATATCAGTTTATGTTACTAAGTATATTTTATGGGGAAGATGTTGTACTTAATGTTATAATAAAGTCTATTGTCATCGCATACTCCTTTCATTATTACGACAGGTGGAATCAATGGTGTAGAGAAGGGGTGAACAAATATTTTGATAGTTGGGCCACATTGCAGATGAAAATTTCACCTCGGGACAAACAGTTATTTTTTCTAATTTTAAGTGTAGTTTTTGCTAATTATGTTGTATTTAATGAATAGATAAATAAATAAATTGTTATTGACTATATTAACTTTATCGTAATAATTGTAGATTTTGAGATGATTAAAGATTCAATTTTAATTAAATTTTAGATTTTTTTCAAAATAGATGGTTCTATGATCAAAATAAAGACAAAATTCCTTCAAAAAATCTTCTAGAAAAACTAATATTTTTGTTTTTAATAATAATATACACAATGCTTCACGGGCCCGACAAAATTCTACCGAGGGCCGCCATTTGCCCAGGCTTGGGTTAGATAAATATAGGATTGTCCCATATTCCCATATCACAGCTGGGAATAGCTAACATTAATGTAATATTGACTTACAGGGTCTGTCATGCTGTCGCCAACTAAGCTCGGTTCTCATATGGTTGTTCGGAGAGACTTGTACTGGTGCTGTACCGCGTTCCACGGCTCCTCCACCTCCTCGTGAATATCTTCGCCCTCGACCGCCAATACACGACCTATTTTCAAGCAGGTAAAAATTGTTTTCACATGATTTATATAATACATTTAAATATCCAAATTTGGCCAGCGCTTTTTTGATATTGCTTGTACCAATCGAATAGTTGATTGACGTGACGCGTTCACCATGTTAATAAATGTTGGAATGGAAATTAATTAGTCTTTAATGTTTACTCACTCGACGCCTCCCATCACAACAAATAAATAGAAATTAAAAAAGAAAACTTAAACAGCTAAAATGTGTTAGTGAAAGTTTTAAAGTGAAATTATTTAGGCGCCTGAGGGTAAACTTCTTACGGGTGAAACGCGTGATTAGCGTCACGAAGATATGCCACATTTTTTATGCTGATTCTTTTGAAAGTTAGGTAGTTTTATTATTTACAAATAACCTAATTTAATATACTATTTTTCATAAAATATTAATTTTTCATAACTTCTCTTTCCTAAATTTTAAATGCAAAACGAAATTTAATTAATAACTCCTAATATTGACACAAAACACATGGCATTTTTATTTGCAATTCGTCATTTGAGATTTCAATAAATTTTTATACTAATTTTCGACATTTTAATATTTTAATGACAATTCATTTCATTCAATTTCTAACACATCTTCCTTTTTCCCTCCCTCAAAATTTTGGAAATCAAAGTTTTAGATTTGTATTAATATGAACAAGAAAATTAAATTCCTTGAGAAGTTTCACTCCTGACATGTGTACTTGTACGCACTCACTTTTAATTATAATATTCTCGATATTCAAGCATTGGCATGTTTTGCATACATCAGCAAGATGCCCGAAACGGAAAAGGTTATATGAGTTATTAAATATTCTATTAACATAGCGATAAGATAATTTGTATAGCCTGAACTGTAAAACTGTTTTATCCTTAAAAGATTCATTTGGTTTGCTAGTGATACACCACTAAGTTTTACATTTAAAAAAATCTAAATTTTCCCTTATGAGAAGGATGTCCATTATGAGGAATTCAGGATTATGAGTGATAACCTTAATTAAAGACATATGTATACCAGCTGTAAATCTTTACTATAGTTAAACTTATGTAAGCATTAATTTTGTTTTGTTACAGGATATGGACCAAACAAAAACCTATAAATGCTACAAGTCCTGTTACTCCTGAAAAAAGTTCTTTTACGGGAAGGTAAGCCTGGTTTTGTTTGGTTAGGAATCGTTTACTTGTTTCGTTAGCACGAGTACCCGGTTTCGGTTCTTCCTTCTTTTAAAAATGCCTCTTCATTTTTCTCGAAGGTCGGCCGCTAACTTTTCGAATTGAATTCCTTGTAAGACGAAACAACTTGGCTGCCACGACCATTGCCAGAATATTATATTCTGAAATTATCAAATAACAAAACGTTTCTTTTCTAATTTCAAAATATATTTCTTAGGATCCGACTCAATGGTCAAACAAAATCAGAAGCAGATGGCAAAATAAAAAAGAGGGCTGCCAAAAATACAGAGCAATCATCAGAATCAGGAGACTCTAACGATGATTTACAAATATTGAATCGTTCTATGACTATTAAAGTATGCACACCGAACGATGACTTTGAGTATTTCAATTCACCAATACGTTCTTCATCAGATTTCCCGAATCAGAGTTTATACTCTGACCCTTTGTACTCTCCTCGGAAAGCGAAACCGAAAGCTGATGATTTTATGACACCTAAACATAAAGAAATCATAAATTCCGAAATTAGTACATTTGAGTTTACATTAATAATAACGGATTTGTTACAAGAGCTTTGTAAAGCTGAAAGCAGTCTTTCCGGCTCCGAAGGATCGCAAATATCGATGCAATGTATAAATTTTTCTTTGAAAAACCTTTGCTCGTTACAATTCGGTTCTTTGCCAGCGCAGTCTACTATTTATGAACCATTTGAAATGTCAAGAGTTAAGGTAGCTTTAACAGAGTTACTAATAGTTTCGCTGGATCAAGTTCTCATCCATCCTGATTTATGTGCCAAATTAATTAATAACGGCATTCTACCGATGCTGCTACGGGTCCTCGAGGACGTAATTTGTAAATGCAGTGCCAAATATAATAACAAAGTTGATCGTGAGAATCTTGTTAATGAATCGGAAAAACAGAGTGACAGCGAGTCTACGAACTTGCTCAAATTTGTGTTTGGTATAGCATATTCAATAACAGCATTCTTTCATTGTCTATTAATGCAATGTCGATCTGTCGAAAAGCTGCGAGAGTTTACAGATCAATTTAAGTTATACGGAGAATGTCTAAAAGGCGGACTATTGAAGGAGTGTATCGAATTTATGATAAGAATTCCGGGAGTAGATAAGAATGAAACTGTGATATTGATTAGAAAGCTAATAGATTGTATAGGGAAGCTAATAAGCGCTATGAAGAGAGTTAGGAGTGAAGTGATACATTCGGCAGCGTGTCCTAGAAATAGGCACAAAATTTGTCGACAGCGTGTAGCGGCAGGAATGCACCATCACCATGATATACTCGGTGAAGCTGGCACGGGCCTTCCATTGCCTTCTGCATGCTGTGTTTCAGTGTTATACGGAACTTTAACATCTCTTGTACCGGACGAGGAAGTGTCAGCGCAGAAAGTATTGACAAATCGGATACTGCGTGTTATGCTCAAATGTGGGGTGTGCTGCTGTTTCTCGCCCAGCTTTCTCATGGAGAATATTGTAAGATTAATGTTAACGCACAGCAGTGTCGCTTCGCTCTGTCTCCAATTACTGGAACATACTGTTTATGGAGATCTAGGAGCTAGTGTTCTATTACCAAAAGTGACAGACCAATTACCCTGCTCTATATGTGAACAGAGCGACGCCAACAGAGATCTTGGCAGGAAATACTGCCCACACGGCGTTAGTCCTATCGAAAGAAAAAGCGTATGGTCATTTCTAATACATTATAACTCATTGCTTCAATTAGATAACCATAATAATGTACTTCATGCCACAGTGCGTCATCTTCTTAAAGTCACGCCTAAATGTCGAATGGAAATGAAATACGAGCTGCTATTCAGCGTTGTTTATCCAACTTTTATCGTTGCTAAGCATAGGTATACGATGCGGGTCGAAGAATCTGCTTATTTTTTGACTGTTTCATGTTTAAATATTTTTGCAAGTCTTTTAAACACCGTTCAGTTTGCCGAACAATTTATACAAAAAGGTGGCCTAAGCTATGTTTTGGAATTAGTGTCATTATCGGAGTTTTCAAACCAATGTTGTGCGATCCTAGAAATAGCAATAATTGTGGAAATATTTAAATTAATAAAAGAGAACGTAGAACTGACATACTTCAGGGAAATGAGCTCCCTAGCTTCTGTACAGATTCTGTTTAAATCACTTATGGATATGACAGAGAAGTGTTATAAAATATACCAAACAAAAATTCCCGAAGACAAATTTCAGGAGTTGTGTGATATTACCAATGAAAGAGAAATGCTCGCAACGTTTCCACAAAAAAAAAATAATCGTCAGCAAATGAGACACTCAAGAAATTTTTCTTTGCCTGTTGCAATAAAGAGTAGTTTATGTAATGACAATATGAATAAAGATGTGGAAGATCATATCGAAGTTTTGAAGAATATTTCCACATTTTGGAAGTCATGTGCAAGTCTGTGCTTGTATAGCCCGATGTTCCGAGAGTACGCAGTAGGAGAAGCAGTATTTGTTGACAGCTATGCACTCCTAAAACTGTTGCTTTACTACTTGTGCAACTGTGAATGCACTGGTCCAGAGTCCAAGGTTCTTATCAAAATGATGGAATCACTACTTACGGTTCAATTTGCAGTCTCGGGTGAGTATTTTATTTCATTTATTTACAAGGCCTTTTTCTTTTTACTTTAGCTAGTTCGGATTTACATTATGTAAGCTAAACATGAACTAAGTGCAAATAAAGTTTGGATAGAAGTTAAACAGAAACATCTCTAAATTATTCTTATTATGATTTTTTATTTTAATTTAAAACGATCTGACATATAGGTGTTTGTATTACTTAATATTGCTTTTGATTTTTCCATTCCTACTCTATACACAAAATCTCTAATCTTATGATATAAAAATAAATCGCAAAATGTGCTGGTAAGCGCATAACTCAACAACTTCTGGGTCAATGTTGACAATTCTTTTTTTTAAATTATCGTTGATGTCCAAGGATGGTTTTTACGGCGAGAAAAGTTTGAATAATTGCAGAGGAAAATCCTAACAACAACCCTTTTCTATTTCCCATAAAAACGTTTTCTAACTAAAATGTAGAGTCAATTTGACCTTTATTGGTATTCAATATAGTTCATAATAAATTACAAGTACTCATCGTTGTCAAAGCAATGTAGGTGTGTTCCAAACGTCAAAGAGTCAATTTGCACTTTATTGCCCCGGCACAAAGTTCAAAATCAATTGAATAGTTACAACCCGACCAAATTGAATAGTCACAACATGTAAGAGCTATAGATATTTAGTCCTGCTGTAATTTCATTTCGAAATTCATTCGTAAAACTGAAATCAGCCACAGCCACAATCCATTGACAGAACGAAGTCTGTCGGGTCAATAATGGTTAATAAAATGCATTCTTATTCATAATTATTAATTAAATTTATGTTGCGACATCTACTGAGAGTTTACGCATAAGATTTAAAAGTGTCTTTCTATGCAATGAGTTTTGAGAAGTTTGTGCTAGATGGAGCAGGAGTTTTTTAAAGTTTAAGTGTGTTGTGTGTTCTTCTCAGATCGGGGCGCAAAGAAACCCTCGAAATAGTATATTTTAGAACATAATAACTTTATCAAAGTAACATTGGAAATAACATGTGAAAAAAAGATATATGTTGATTCGAAAGTGCTGTAAAAACCTACTTGTATATATGGAATTTAAATATGTATATAATGATGTTCCACCACCGATGAGAATGTCCAAATCTGTCAATAGGTTCAGTCTTGTGCAAACAATGGCTTTTAGAAGCTAAAAAATCTGAAACAAATGGGACAAGTGTTAAGCCTTGGTCTTGATATTTTTCTTTCTTTATATGTTTTTTTATTTCACTCTTTGAAAATTATAACTCGGAAATTATAACACTTTTATGTTTTGCTGCAATTCGGTATTCTCTATAGGTGTTTGGCATGCAACTTTTCTGGACTACTTTCCCTTAATCATAACTACTACTACATATCCGTATACAGCTCATGTTAAGCAATTGGTTTAATTTTTTTTTATTTTTTATTTTTGTATTATATTAGTTTTTAAGCTTTCACTTGTGTTGGCAGCGCTTGTACAAGGTAGGAACTGAAAAGCAGCTTAGCTGAGTTCTACGCCTTTTCGCATACATGTTCTCTCTTATTCTATTTTGATGCAGCTACGTACCAAAAAACAACCATGATATGTGAATAAAGTTCATTTATTTCTTTGTTATCTTACTGCTCAAGTGAATAATCTGTATAATATGACTTATTTGAGTTCTTTTGTGTGTATAATAAATATTTGTATTTTTGGTTCATACTCTTATAGGAGGTCAAATCTAACTTTAACAATAATATTAATGTTATTGACTTTAAACTGCAGTCATGCATGCTCCATGATCACTGTGATGTGACACCTTTCCGATATGCTCATTGAGTTTCATTGAATCATAGAATATCAATTTGTATTGACTTTACATGTTAAATGGATAAGATTTGTATTTATGTACTGTTTGAGTATAACTAGCACTCGTTTTACAGTTAGGACGGTTAAAGAATGAATTCTCATAATATTCTCGTCCATACAAATATCGTATTGACATGTGACCATATTTATAATACTTTCAGAAATGAAGGTTTTATTTTTAGATCCATTTTAGTAATCATTCGGACCTTCCCCGCGTAGTTACCAGCTTAGTTTACAATCTCGTGGTAATGTAGGAAGTTATTGAACTTGCACCTGTAGTTGACCACATCACACTTCAATTTTAAAACTAATTCCATATTAAATAGAATATTATCTACATAGTATGTAATAGTGGTGTACAATAAAACGTATAAAAATATGTTGAATAAGTGCTGATGTCTAGTCAATGAATCGAGCAAACAACACATCCTGCACTTTCGAATATTATGAATAGCAGCCAATTGTGTTTCTATTGACACACTGTAATCGTATTATTCGTTATTTCGTAATATTTTGTTTAAGGATTGCAAAATTTAAACGTTAAATAGTAGAGCTTTGAACTGGTTAATGATTTGTGTTTGATATTAATTAATGTAACGTGTTATTTGAAAAATGAAAATTTTATTACAAAATCATTATCTGGAATGGTTCATTACTAAATCTGTAATTTTATATTTTTGACCCTCGTATTGCCTTTTTCTAGAATAATTTTAGCTATCTGTCAGTGAAAGTGCCATTAAAGTGATCCTGGCTTTTAAGAGATTAGCCAGAGCAAATAGACCAAAAAAAATTACTATATGTACCGTATATATTTTCATATGCAATTAGTGGCAAAGCTGTTAATTTGCAATTATTTACAATTTTATTTATAATAAATTAAGAATTACTCATTTATTAAAACGAGGTTGTCTTAAATTAGCGATCTTTTTAACACTATTAGTTGATTTACTTATATGCAGTTAAACGGATTACCATTACGTGGAGGTGTTTATTAAAACTATAACTAAATGCGTACATAAGAAACAAGCGCATGCCACTGCGGTTTTGTTACATGAACAGAATTACGGTTACACAGGTATATTATTAAGGTTGTATATTCCGCAATATCTATCTCTTTAGTTATTAAGATAAACATGCTATAGGATTATTGCATGTTTAATTACACCGACACACAAAAAAAAATTGTCTGTACACCGGGGGCCACCTATCTACGGGCATGTTGTTCGAGCCACTGAATACGAATTTCAAGTCAATTTAGGCCGTCCTGCCTTCAATTTCAAGTAAATAGCAAAAATGGCCCCAAAAATAGCCAAAATTAGATGTTTTGGTAAAAAAAAAACATTATTCAAGGGTATTGTACTGTTTCATTCTCAAATGAACACAGTATGCAATAAAAAAGCGTGCGTATATGTTAGGAATTTTACTGTCATTAAAATATGAAAAGTGTCGAAAATGAATACAAATAATTTATTGACATCTCAAATGACGAATTGTAAATAAAAATTACGCTTTTCATATTTAAATTCCACTTGAGCTTTGCATGAAATTGAGAGACGTGGCATGAATTGATATGTGTATGCATTGGTCATGCAGATGCAACATGCGGACGCTCGAAGCAGGCAAGTTGCGGCGTGGTACGGGAAGCGCTGAGCGAACGCGCACGTGGCGGCGGACTCCGGGCCTTGTGCGACGCGCTCGTAGCCGTTGCGCACGCAGCGCCCAGCGCACGTCACGCCATGCCGCGCCTTGCGCCACTCAAGGTAAGGCTGCTCAACAAATTTACTGCCAATCCTACTTCCATATATAATAACTAGCTGAACCCGCTACTTCGCCTCCGCGGAATATTTTTTAGGAAGCATTTTCAATACTTTAGGCAAATTGTTTTACAAATAAGAAACATCCGTATTAATACTACAATGAGCTATTTGCTGTGTATTACTGCAAAGAGCTTATATACCATAAAAGATATAGTTTGTAAATGTAAAGTTTGATTTATGTATATATAGATACTAGCTGACGAAAAAGTTAAAAAAAATAATTTCATCCCAAAATTAAAAAGTAATTTAAGGGTGAACAAGCCTTATCACTTAGGGGTATGAAAAATAGATAGTAGCCGATTCTCAGACCTACTGAATACGCATATAATAATTTGGTACAAATCGGTATAGCCATTTCGGAGGAGTACGGTAATTAGCATTGTGACAGGGAAATTTTATATATTAGATATAGATAGGTGACTGTCCTGGCTGATTTCGGCCACGACAGCCAGTCTCATACAGGGATGAGCTATTTATGCACAAACACGACTGCACTCTATTCAATCGCTCACAGTGGGATGTGACGACAATCCGACATTTGCAGTGAGATCAGGCGCAGGACTAACGGCTTAACGTGCTCTTCAAGGCACTGGGGTAGACCACACTACCAATTCCCAACTTCAAGCAAATATTAACAAAATATTAATAGAAAACTCAATATCGATTTCGAATTCGCCCGATCCGGGACTCAATTCCAGGACCTCATGTCTGTATGCGAACATGCTAACCACTAGACCAATGAGACACTCATAATATAGGTGACTCTTTGAAATTAAATCGATTGAGGTTGCAAAAAAAAAAAAACGCGTGTCCATACTTTTTATATTAGCTATTTTTATCGCAGTCACGTGGAAAGTAAATATTATTCACGCATTCAAAAATTATGTAATCATTTGAAATTATTATCCAAAAATAAGAGGTTATTTGTACGCGTAATTAATGCTTGATATAATTGTTCATTACGTATAAGTTATCTGCTTAACTTTAATCTTTGTGTTGTGGTGATCAATAAAGCATATTGTCTATCTTTATTATCTGTTACTATATAGATGTTTTTTTTTTAGTATTATTCTTTTGTATGACATTTGTATTTTTATTCCATATTTTTAAAGTGTATTTTTATGCTTTACTTTATTGTACTTTGTACGATGTGTATGTGACAATGGTGACTGTGTGTGTGTGTTTGTGCGTGCGAGCGCGAGTGACATACAGATGATGAAAAGCGTCTATGTCATTATATATTTTTTATCTTACAAATGGTTAAGTATTTAAAATTATTTTTAATTTATAGATTTCCGTTAATGACAATTCTATCAAATTTAAATTCAAATCATTTATAGCTGATTACGATACGAAATTAATACTAATTATTACAATATAATATGAATTCGTAATTCTTGTATATAAAATGTTATTATTAATATTATATATAAAATGTATTATCAGTTATGTAATATATCAGTTAAATATTCTCGAATTTAATCTTTCTGTCATTAAAAAAATCTTTCATATTTTTGGTTAAATATTGCAACACCTAAGTTTTTGTCAACTAAAGAATAAGTAGCTTATTATAAATTGAAATGAAAAGTCTATAATAGCAATTTGACGAAAACCTACACAAGACGTTGAAATTACTTGACATTGTTAGTATAAATAAACAATAAAGAAATCTCAACATTTATAATTGGTTAAAAACACTAAGAACAGTAAAATACAAATCTTATGACTCGTATTGAACAACACTATAACCATCCTTTAACTTTGACGGCGTACTGTTAACCGATGATGCGGCCAATGGCCGAATAACAAACGAGTTTATGTTAAATTATTCCTTAGCTGCTTATTTCGAAATATGTCGTAAGAGTCCACTTCCACCTTGCCTGGAAAACTTTATTACTCAAATTAATAAGCAAGTACTCAAATATTAAAGTGTAAATATACATTATGACACTTATCGATCATTTTGAGATATTTTATTCAAAACCAAAATTGATTTTATTCAAGTAGGCTCAAAAAGCACTTTTGAATCGTCAGTATTCTGTCCGTTTTACCAAATCTACCACCGGTTCGGAAAGTTGAATACGCTTTTAAAGATACTTTTGTATGTCACAATGTGTATTATTTTGCTTCCGTGTGCATCTGGAATCAAATTCAATGTTTTTAGCGCTTAAATAGTCTTCAACATTATAATGTCTTTTGTAAAAGTTTCATTTCTATGTGTAGGCAAATCTAAAACAGGTTGCGGTATCTTATTAGATGCTCAAACCGAGAATTTTTTTCTGAACCTTCTTCACTGTAAAATATAAGTTTGTTTATATTTATTGTATTTGATTGTCTACACTGAGATCGCTCCGAAAACCAAATAGCATCTAGAAAATATAGACAGGCAAGATCGTCAATAACGTTCATATTATAAGCTTCTCATCATACAAAGGTTGTCTGGAAGAGATTGCTTGTAGCAATAAGACTGCCTTTACACGCTTGTATCACACTTATATGTGTCTCTCTATATTTCTAAAGTTGACAAAGGAGTCTTGACTATACTGGAGGGTATACTTGGCGTAATGCTCACTAGCGAAAGGCAGTGGAGGACAGTGGCCTCCTTCTGCGGATCTGTTATTTCGCTGAAGAAGGCACATGATAGGCAGAGGGAGGACTCTATAGACGCTCATCTTTACCGGTGCAGGAGGTTGGGAGTTTCCCAGCGGGAGTATCCCGGAGTACCGGTAGATTGCGTCAACCGATCCTCTGGTGCTCCACAAAAGGATGGGAAGGGTATCGCTGGGTTTTAGTGGGTATTCCGACTTACTGGCAGCAAGTCCCACGCTCCTGTTTAGATTTTGTCCGAATGCGCTGCGTAAAGGCATGTACAGACGGTATAGTCCTGAAACTATTAGAGTAAGAAATTACCTTTTTCCAACCCGTGTCGTGTCAATGAGTGACTTCTACTGAGTAAGATCCACGTAACCCCCATTAATGCCAAGCAGAACCCACTTCAAGCATGAGTGGGGTGTTAATAGTTCTACCATAATATGCGGGATTAATCCGAGTAGCAATTTACATACGCAGGAAGACGTGCTAAAATCTGTGCTGGTTTATTTCACGACTCTACCGAGAAAATAAAGTATTGATGGTGTTCTTCCTTTCCTTACATTTGACTTTTTTCAGTGAGACATCCATGTCTCAATTAGACTTCTTTAGGAGCATCCTTATATAATTTTGTGTAGGAGAATCATATTAATGGAGTGGTAGAAACAGATATCGATAGGTCCTTATTATTTGAGCCAATGCAACACTTTGAACATTTCCGCTTCTTCTAATGTACACATTTATTGGTGAAAGCGCTTTGTATTGAAGCGAAAAGCGTAAACTTTAAAGAGTAGGTCTAAGTTTATAAACTATAAAAACAAACCTTTGATAGCTTCTACTAAAAAGTTGTCATTTGCACAATGAACCCATGCACTTATAATGAAGGAATAAAACTTTTGTTAAAGTTGTTTTCTTGTATAAACTGTTTAAGACGCCCCTTTAAAAAGTATTTAATGAATGTAAATTATTGCAGCCGGACGTAATAGTGCGTAATAGAAAGTAATATTCATTAGAACCTGTTTTAATAGATTAAGAGTTCCTAGTTGGCATAATGGTTTGACCAATTGCTTACAAGGGAAATTTACGAAATTGTATTTTTGAAGTTATACTTCTTTTGGCGCGTTAGGAAAAAATGATGAGAGTAAATGTTTACGATGCGCGCGCACGCCGTCACAAAAAAACCGACACTGAGGTTAGCTATAGTCAAAATTTAATTTTTTTAAATATGTTATATATAATGATACCTTAATTATTTTATTATTTTACTTGATAGATATATTGTGACATTGAAAATATCAACGTGACATTCTTATCAAAATTATAAATTTCAGACTCAAGTATAGAAAATAGATTATAAACTATTTATATCCAATGAAAGTTAGTTTACGTTATTATTTTCGAATCTTTAGCCTTTGCTACGTGTGAACGAATGATGAATGTATTTGATTTGACAAGCAACAAAAACTACGGCATAGTTTTATGGATTAAAAGAAAACTTTCTTTGGTTGGTATTAAAAATTTTAAATATGTTAAGTAACACGATGTACCCAACGCCGATGCGGCACCCGGCGGCTGCAGTTGGTTCTTATAAATCTTTTTGATTTAACTCTAAACTTGTTTTTGGTGTGTGTTTTTTTTTTACTTGGAAGTTTGATTCTTTGAAAACATTTTTATCATGTTACGCCAAAGAAGTATAACTTCTAACGCGTGTACATAATTATACTTTCTTATTTATCTAGGTATCATGTGATCAGACAAAATAGGCCGTCGTGGGGAAAAAAACACTTACGTTCTGATATGTTAACAACATTTAAGAGATTAATAACGTGTTTTTAAATTTAAATCTTCGACTATATCTTTACTTGCCACAAGAGATCGTAATCAACCGCTACCTTGTACAAAATAAAATAAAAGCAACTAATAAATTGTCCTCAATGAATGTAATATTTATAGTTTGTTTTTAAATTTCTTTACTAGTATTAAATTTTTAACAATATGTACAAACAAAATTAATTTATACACAGTAGAATTTTATATAATATTTTAAGACTAAATTATCGCCTCCTAAAATATACAAACAAAGAAATATATCTGATTGCATCGCACACTTATAACTAAAAACTGAAAATATTATCCCACGAACTGTTTGAGAGGACAGTTCGTTTATATTTTTGAAATATTTATAGTAACATTCACCCACTTGACCACGTCTCCTTACTCATATAATATAAATGTAATCAATATTTACATCTTAATATGTTATGCTATTAGATGTCTTAAAATATTGCCAACTTACTACTTCGACTTGGGATATAGCAATTAACTTACAGAAGTTGTAACCAATCATGGCATTATAAAGCATGTTGGGTACTATAAAATAATATTGTAAAGGGTAGCAATGCTTTTAAATGCAAAAGAAACGATTATCGGATTAAAAACATTGCAATACCACTTGAAGCCATAACTTGACCTATGCACCTGACAGGTTAGATAAGAAATGTTCGTAGGGTAAGCCATACAACGTATCTCGATAGGTGTCATATCATGCACTAGCTGTCCCCTTGGTGTCACCTGTATAATTCCTGATCCTATATGAAAAGATAGCGTCTAAGCTGCTAAAAGAGTGACTATGCTATAAATAAATATAAAATCAATCTTGAAAGTAGACGTTAGTATTATTTATTTGGATAACACCAATTTCATACTATTTATTGCCTTTCTAATGCAACTGGTTTGGGGCACATCTGTTGGATGGTTTCATAGTCCCATCTTCTTCTTCGATTTATGGCTCTTTATACTGCTATATATTAATAGCAGTAATTTTGCCAATGTCGACGTAGTGGAGAAGACAGCCTGAATGAGGTTATATAAATTGATTATTACTTCACTATAAAGAACATTTTTTTGGTTTTGACACTTGACAATCAGGCAAACATTAATTACAGATTTTGACATGTAAATTCTATGGGAACTGCGGGTGTCACTGGAATAGCTAATGTATAAATCGACCGCTCCTACGTATAAAGAGTCAAGTATAAAATCCAAATTCTTAAATACAACGTTTCAAAGATTGAAATGATATATTACTTTACAGCCTTTGGTACTGATAATACGTTTTTTATGCATCATGTTGTAATAGCTATATGATTTAATTATAAAAAACTTAAAGTGCGTGGGTAAAATATACACATGTCAGAAGTGAAACTTCTTTGGCAAAGTAATTTTTAATTCTTGTTATATTTATACGAATGCAAAACTTTAGACATCCGAGGGAGTGGAAAAGGAAGATATCTAAGGCATTTAATTGTATTGTATTGTAAGTAAAAGCGCCACGTTTTTTTTGTCAATATTAAAAATAATTTAATTTTGTTTCCTGAATTTCAATTTTAGAAAATAGTATATTAAATTATTAAATGTTGAGTGGCAAAAGATGTTACATGTTATTTGTGAATATTAAATCTACCTAAACTTCAATCAGCATAAAAAACGCTGCATATCTTTGTGACGCTTACAACGCTTTAAGAAGTTTTACATCAAAAGAGGATATAAAATAATATAAAGATGACAAAAGCGCCAAAATATCTAGAATGCAATTACATCGTCTCTAATTCGAGGCCATCGACATTAAGATCATATTTTGATAACAAAATACTGTTGTATATTTGGTTATTTAGTGTCGCATTAAAGGACTATTAACTCCGTTACATAAACAAGGGGTCAGTTGAAGCCAATTGGCCATATCGAGGAACGGTGCTGTGTGATAAAAAAAAAGTTAGGAAAAATAACCGGAAGATTCTTCACATGTGTGTATCGATCTAATGCTATTCCGACCGGTTAGTTGCACAGACCACAACCCACTACCCGTACGACCTTCGAACGGCGTAGACGCACATAACGGATTTATGAAGTTTTACTCATATATTTAATTTTGAAAATAAAAGTCTTCAAGCCCAACTCGATGGACTCACTATGTTTACGAGATCGTTAAGTTCTGTGACATCTATGTGATGAAATACCTATGACATTATACTTGTTTTCAATATAAAAATACGTGTATGTATAGAAAAGTTAACAAGACAAATTATCTAGAGTTTGTTTCTGTGAAGTTTATGATACTGGAATGTCTCGACGTGAAGAATCAACTATGAACAGCATCGCAATTGCGGTATGTTGTTATCATTTATGAGGCACTTCCGTCTTAACACTATAAAAGCGACTTTTTAGACCATTTCATGTTATTATTGGTCAAAGGTATCTTATATGTTGGTGCAACCGCAGAACTTTGTTTACGCTTTCCCTACGACACTATTTGTATATAATTTTTATTACACATAGTTTAAAAGCGAGCTTAAAGCTAAAAAGCTTTATCCAACTTGGTTTAACGTGCCGTTGACGTTAAGTTAAAAAAACAAACATTCTTAAAATGTAAGAACTTAACTATTAACTTTGATATCTGATAATTGAAATGAAAAGAATCTAAAATTTAGTTAAATAAAAATCAAAATAGATAGATTATCTCTAGGACTAAGTGGTATGGATGTGAAGTAAATTTAATCTGGTACATCGGTGTAACAGCGGTTTTGAAAACGTGAAGTAAAATTTTAAATGAATTAACTGAGTGTTGGCCAATAGTACATAAACTTCAATTCATTCGATTCGGTATTTAGACTATTCTTTCAGGTTTCCCACCGTCGATCAGTATTGTGTAGTAATAATTAATTAATTTCTACTCACAAACTACAAGATAATGAGTACATATGATAAAAGTAAATTATAAACAGAGAAAGTGCGACTTGTTTATCATAATATCAAGATATAGATGATAGCATAAACAAAGCATGGTTGGTATAAAAGGCCCAATGTTTTTTAAATAGACACAAAGCTAGCGAGTAAATTAAAACTGTGTTAAATATAATGTGTATTACCATAACAATTAAAGAAATATATTTTAAATCTGATGATTGAATAACACGCATTTTATTAACGATTGAACAGTGTCAACTGATTCCTAATATTATAAGTTAGTACATAAAATTTGATTTCGAATTTTTATATATTTATTTAGCTTTTAGACAACTTACTTTAAAATGTTATGTTATTTAAAAAATAAGACTAAAGGCCTTATTTTTTAAAATTTATTTTGTCATCTCTAGAATAAACTAAATATTTAATCGATTGCACAAAAGAGTTACCAAAAAGTTGCTTTATTTATAACTGTTATAATCCGGTGTGTTTTATTCGTTATGTCCGTTTGATTGTAATCTTACCGGATGGTAAGCGATAATTTATCCATTCAGACTACTAATTCATCATACGAGATATAATTTTTTTGCAACAGTCTAAACAATTTCCTAAACTGGATCTGCTGGTAATCGAACCCAGGACGTCTGCTAGCGAAAAGAGCACTACCACCATCACCCCAACGACTGCCAGAAAAAATCCTGTCAAAATCGTTATAGATTCAGACAAGGACTTTAAAAACTGTCCATTATATTGAATATAGACGCCAATTTTATTTGAATCTTTTTCAATAAATGGACGTATAAACATTTATATCACGGTTTATCTGATAATTTAAAATATATAAAAAAATAAGTAGTTAGGGTAACGGTAGAAGTCAAGTGAGTGCATTTTGTGTATGTTAACCATATTACATTTAAGCATTTAACCATAATACAATAAAGTATTTTGTATCGGAAAATAGAATTTCTAAATTTATACTACACGAGTCATCGACTTACAAACTTTTGGTTCGATGCCTTATAAATATTGCCATTCCTTTATTTATCCAGTCGAAATATTAATATAAACCATTCGTTAATGCATCTAAACACAATAAATTTCATCAAAATCAGTCTCGCCGTTTAGAAAGAGTTCCGTCACATTACACACAAAATATATCTAAAGATACTAGGTGTTCCTGGCGGTGTCACTCAAGTTAATGATTCCGCGGAGATAGATTCGTTATTCATCTAAAACATTCTCGAATCCACCTGAAGACACAGAAAATATCAATAAAATCGGTCTAACTGTTTAGGAGGAACTCAGTGATAAAGAATTTTATATAAAAAGATTACTTACCTAAAGTAACTATGTCAATATTGAGATTGTAATCTTATAATGCCCTTTGTAAAATAAATATTGAACGACCCTCGTCATGGCGCAACTTTTTGCCTAACACCGCTTTAAGTGATAAATTGACACCGAACGTTTACATCGCGAATTAAGCGTAGATTTATTCTGGAAATTTTTATTACTTATTGCTCTAAACATGCGTAGGAAGGACAAGTAGAACGACGCATTATATAAAATAATATGGTTTCTTTATTCTGTAACAAGATTTACGCTTGCAATTTCGTTCAATGGCAAACGATAAGTAATATAATTGTTTGATGGCTAGATAATATACACGAACCCGATAAACACTGATATTTTCAAGGGCTTCTAAAGGTCACGTAAGCTTTTGAGGTGAAAACCTCTTTAGGCGCTTTGTATCATTGAATGGGTGGGTATAGAAGGAGAATGAACCGTCACGATCAGCTATGGAAAGGCTCTTTTGAGTAGATTAGGCTCTTGTTGACTAATGAGCAAGAGGTCTATTTTAGTTCACTATTTAATGTTGTATTTTCTATAACTGTCTCCCTAACGACACGGGTTGTCTGGAAGAGATCGCTATAAAGCGATAAGACCGCCCAATTGTACAGTAGTCTATGAAATGTATACATCTATTTATCTATCGATTATAAGTTTTCAATATGAACAAAAAAAATCCTCCTCCTTTTTTGAACTAGGTTTCAAACAGCAATATTTCTTGATATAAACCTCGCTATGATGGAGTTTTTACTTCTGTGTTTTAAACACACGTCGTGTACACGCTAAGCTGGTAATGTCATAATCCATTGAGGTGAATCCATCCTTTGCTGGCACGGTGATTCCATGCTATGTTCTCTTAATGGTCGATCTAGATAGATTATCTAGTAAATTTATCTAAAGATAGTATCTTTATGTAAATATGTTCATACCAGGAATAGAATACAAAACCTCTGCTAGCGAAGAGAGAGTTCCATTTTTTCATATGCATTTTTAATGAAAATCTGATAATTTATAATAACAGACAGGCACACCAATTATATACACTTGTATAGGTTTATATGGGAACAGGAAAATAAGTAATATACTAGCGAAGTGTGGCAAGGTTTTGCTTGTTTTGAATAAGCACTTATTGGCTAATTTATACGTCGTAGAGTTCGTGAAACCGCTTAATTTACCAGACATTTTAATGGCTCATAAGTAGAAACGAAATAGAAAATAATGTATTCATTATTTAAATTTTAGATTTAGTCACTCTGACGTATCGACACACCCACTGAATTGAGTGATATTGAGAGAATAACATGTTGGTGTCCCAGAATGCAAAATGAAGTTCTAGTTTATGTGTACCTATAAACCACAAATTTTTTTTTGCTTCCGATGTCTGTTATATACATTGCAATGATTCGACGTATGTGACCTAAACCGGTTTTGTTAGAAACGCAATGATGTGAAAATGGTTTTAAACCACAAACCACTTGACTTGGAATTTAGCTTAGTATCTATTTTCACAATATAGAAAATACGTATTTCCCGATATCCCCACGGAATCGGGAACTACGCGGTTTTCCCGATATCCCCACGGAATCGGGAACTACGCGGTTAAGGAGAAATCCCTGAGGAATATTTAGTGTCAGTCAATATTAGATGTTACTTGTCAGTCCAGTGTCTTTATATTCTAAAGATAAGTCAGCTATGTAATTCATTTCTCTTTATTATTATCAAAGTAACTAAGATAGCCTCGAGAGTAAGACTCGGGAACTACGGAAGTAACACGGCGAGGAACAACTAGGGTAAAGTAATGGATATAAAGTGATAACAGAAATCTAACTGAATGTGGCACAGCCAAATTTCTATTAACTTTTCTTTCTAGAGCATTAATAGATTACAGAGTAGGGCGGAAACATTTAAACATACCTATTACGTTACTATTTTATTTGGAAACACCAAATGGATTAATTTTTGTTAGTGTACGACCTAAAAATCTGTGTTAATTTCATCATTTAAGTGTTTGAAGAGAATGAATGAAAGGAGACTGACAAAAAGGATTTATGAGTCAAGAGTGAATGGGAAAGTTGGAAGGGGAAGACCAAGGCGCACGTTCCTGGACCAAATCCAGGACATTTTAAATTAACGGCCAGGTCAAGAGTACTCTAAACCGACGAACTTGTATAAAAGGTTTAATGAGAATGAAAGAAGCGAAGGAGGTATGCAAGGATCGTGGCAAGTGGAAGGACGTGGTCTCTGCCTACGCCTATGGCAATGAGGCGTGATGCTATGTATGTATGTGTTTGATTATGTGAAAAGTTATTTTCAAGCAATAAAAATAACTAGCTGACCCGTCCAACTTTGTGTGCGTCACATAAGAGAGAGCAAAATTGATTCCATTGAAAAAGGTTATAGTGAGTCAGTCAACTTCAAGGAATCGACATGTTATCGGAGACTTTTTTTTATAGTTTTTAAGAAGAATTATTGTTTTTTTGCGTTTGAACTTTAACCGTTTATGTAGATCACGTTACGGAAACACGCAAAAGTAATTACTATTCCTGTTTTTACAAAATTTCCTCTCCGCTCCTATTATTGCAAGGAGATGTTAAACCTTTAACATTTTTCGATAAATGCTATTCAACACTATGGAACTGTTCAATTTACACCAGTGTTTGTTGAAAAGCTGTTCTTTTCCTATTGCAAAAAGAAATTTTCATTTTACTTAGTTTGTTACAAGAAAAATTAGTTATGTCAATGATAACTCACGTATATTTCTTTACACGTCAATAATACATTTTTTTAACAATACAATCCTCTTACGTATTATCTCCTACTTTTCCCAGTTATTCACTTCAAAACCGACCATACCAATCAACCAATGTTTCATTACTCCACAGACTTTATTTTATAGTTATTGAAGTGAAACTTCTTTAGGCGCATGAACGGTTGGTTAGAATTTTTACGGATTATGCCACTCATCATTTAATTACTATTTTTCATAAAATAGGAAATAAAAATTTCATAAATTCTCTTTTCTAAATTTTTAAATTCAAAACAAAATTTAATTATTAATTTTTAATATAGACAAAAACACGTGGATTTTCTTTTACAATTCGTCATTTGAAATTTCTATAAATTATTTGTATTTATTTTCGACACTTGATATTTTAGTGGCAATTAAATTTTTAACATTTTCCATTTCTCTCGAAGTCTTGGAAATCTAAACTTTTAAATTTGTATAAATATAAACAAGACTTAAAAATAAGTTTGCCAAAGAAGTTTTAATTTTTCAAATAATAGTTATGATAATAGAAGCAAATAATGAGAATATACAAATAAATATTAAAAACATTTTCTTATGTATTAATTAAATTTTAAAATTAAAAGTGTCATATTTATTAATTAAATCTATGGAAACTTTTATCTATGGAATTATCGATTACGTCAACTGTTTATACTTCATTATATTGTATGGCATATCGACACTAGTTTAGCGACAAAGAAGAGGTTCATATATAATAATAGGAGTATAAATAATGAATATAAATGTATTCTTATGTAATATAATAACAACTTCTCAGAAGATTTCCTTTTCCAGAAATGATATCTATACACATATACTATTTTACAACACAAAAATTGTGTCTCCCTGTGTCCTTATAGATTTTTAAATTATCCAAACGATGTGCCCCCAAACCGGTTTCCTTACTAAGGCCATAGGGCAAAGATGGTTTTAGACAGCTAAACACATTCACTCAATGACTCATTCATCAAAAAGTTGCAGAACTATTCGCGATTTACTTGAAATTTAGCAAAATAACTTATTTCGTAATATAGACGTTCACTACGTATGGCGCTTCCCATATTTCCACGTGCTCTGCCATTGTGCGAGTGATACCGTGTTTTTTTATAGCTGACAGGTTAACGCTTGAATGTGATCACACCTGATGGTATGTAATGTTACAGTCTGCGATGGAAGCGCGTTAACCTGTTAGGAAGCAAGGTACCTCTTATGGTTTCTATATAGCATCGTACCGGAACGCAAATTTCTGCGTTTGGCGGTACGTCTGTACTGGTAGGGTCGTAACTACCCACGGCCGAAGCCTCCAACTAGTCCAGACTCTGGCAAATTTGAAAATGCAATTTCCTAAATTCGCCCTACTGGGGATCAAACCCAGGACCTCTGCTAGCAAAGCTAATATACGCACCACTTTGCCAGCGAGGCCACAGAAGACGTCGAACTAATAGTAGTTGCGTAGAACTTCAATTATTAGTGTAAGAATATAAAGACAAGTTAGTTTTACAATTTATTATATCAGTTAAAAAAAAGTAAGTAGCAGCCCATTAACACCTCACTGCTGGGCACAGGCCTCCTATTTCATAGGAGAGATGGTTTTTAGAGCATAGCCCTACCACGCTGCTCCACTGCGGATTGGCAGGCACAGTACACAAGTGCACTCTCGATTCCTTCACTCTCATAGTCTAACACGATCGAACAGAGATCTTAACATGCTCTCCGAGGCACGGGGGTGAAACTTACCAACTTTGGGCAAATGCTGAGAATTTGTTAAAAGAAAACTCAATATCAATTTTTGGCTTTATCCAACCAACTGGGCCTCAAACCCAGGACCTCATGTCTGTAAGCGAACATGTTGATCACTAGACCATTGGGGCACTCATTATATAAGTAACTCTTTCAAATTAAATCGACTGAGACTATTATGGGCGCATAAAAATAACGTGTTCATACTTTTTATATTGGCTATTTTTATCATCGTCATGTGAAAAATAAATATTAATCACGGATTCAAAAAAATATGTAAATTATTTGAAATCATTACCCTACAATATCAGGCCATTTGTACGCGTAATTAATTCGTAAAATAGTTGTTCATTACAAGTATCTACTTAACTTTAATCCCGCTTCCATATTGACATTTATTAGGTGTTATTAGAGGGGGTCTCGGCAAATTATAGGTAATTTTTATTTATTAAGTAATCATGTTAAATTCTAATAAAATGCGAGCATTGCAAAGAAATCCAACGGCATTTCCAACCAGTAAAACTTAAATAAATCAAAGATATACTAATATATTAATTTACTAAAGACATGCATTTTGAAATCAAACAATATGAAATAAATTATGTCTTACCGAGTTAACGCTCTTTTATCTTGGACTGAATCATCACTTACCAACAGGTGACATCACAGTAGAGTTTTAAATTCTTAATATTGAAAAAAATCCTTTAACGTCTTGTTATAGTAGAGAAATGTACAGTCTAAATATAGACGAATAAACAGTTATTCATCCAAAATTTCCTTTGACAGGAATCAAATCTGGGATCTCTGTCAGCTGAACAAAAGCTGCAGAAAGGCTATTGCTTTTTGAAGTGAAACTTCTTTAGGCGCATGAGGGTAATTTTTTTACGGATGA
Organism: Elymnias hypermnestra; assembly: GCA_015832385.1. Taxonomy (NCBI): domain Eukaryota; kingdom Metazoa; phylum Arthropoda; class Insecta; order Lepidoptera; family Nymphalidae; genus Elymnias; species Elymnias hypermnestra. The sequence goes on along the minus strand of JACTOM010000049.1, from coordinate 619,634 downwards.
AACGCGCGATTAGCGTCACGAAGATGTGCAACGTTTTTATGCTAATTCGTTGGAAGATTAGGTAGTTTCATATTTACAAATAACATGTGGCATTTTAATTTGCCATACGTCATTTAACAATTTAATATACCTACTATTTTTCATAAAATGAAAATATTTCAAAAATTCTTAATTTAATTAATAATTTCTAATTTTAAAAAAAACATGTGGCATTTCTATTTACAATTCGTCATTTGAGATTTCACTAAATATTTGAATTAGTTTTCGACACTTAATGTTTTAATGACAAATAAATTCGTTAAGTTCCTAACATATCTTACGTTTTCCCTCCCTGAGCCTCGTAAATCTAAATTTTTAGATATGTAAAAAGTGGTACTAAAAGGTTACTTAAAAAAAAAACTACAGATAAAGAGTTAAAGGTTTGGGATAAACCTACTTAATTGTAGCCTCAGCATAGCAACGCAGCCTTCCTCAGTCGGTTTCATCCGGGAGTGTTAGGGTGAATGCGCAAGGGACACTCCCAATTCAGGGTGAGGAGGGTGTCGCTGGGTTTTAATGGATATTCTGGCCTTGCCGGCGAGTCCCTCACTCCCTGCCTCGTGGCAGGGGTGCGCAAATGCATTTCCCAGAGGTAAAAAAATAGCAACGTAACGTAATTCCACAGTTTGGAGAAAAGGAAACGTATAGCAAACATAAATCACAATATCAAACAAAGAAAATTAATCATATTTTGCAAGTAAAATACAAGAAGGAGAAATGATAACTTATATTGGCGAAAAATCAATAATTTTACTAACGTTATTTAAAATTGGTAACATTCTTTTTTTCTTCGCCCGGTGATAACTAAACAAGAAATAGTATCTCGATTCTCGCTTATCCTTGTGTTTGCACAAGGATAAACGAGACGGTAACCTGTATGGTGACCTTGTGGCTGTCATGAATATCTAGTTAGTACTTATAACAGTAGTCGTGACAGGATTATCAGCTTACCTTATGAGCGAAGCTATTAACTGTTTCACTAATAAGATTATGCACCGATATTGGCTTCTTTTCGTTGTTAATAATCAAAACAAACTACTTTACAAAGGGCACTAGTATAATATCTGACTGGTTAATTTCGTTCTGTGTCATTCGATAGAGATATTCTAAATCGAAATAGGTTTTTAACGAAATTAAATGCACAGGACTACTATTAGGTTAGACTACAATCAAACGCTAACTTATTAGCTATAAAAAATACAATATTTTGCAAATAAATAACTTATACTGTTTGTTTATTATTAATTCACTACTTGACCCGGCGAACATTGTTGTGGCGTTAAAGGCTGTAAATGATCAGATTTAAGATAACTTTTTATAAGGATAATAAATATAAATAAAAAATCACGTATTTTAATGATTCTTTATTGACCGTGTATATTGGTGCATGGGTTGCACTCCTTGGTGAAGCATCTTGTGATAGACGTCATTTTTCCATTTATTATCAGACGCAGGAACAAATAACGCACATTGTCTTCCAACCCGTGAATATGCCACAACTAAGTGACCATAGGGAAATATGGATTTACTAGATTCAGAGCACAAACTTGCAAATTGGGCTTGTGATTGATAATGGTCATATTGGTTGGGATCTTCGGGATCCTCGGAATAAAAACTTTCTCACCTTTGAATGTTCCTTTGAGTATCATGTCGAAAATCACAGTTTTCATCAATTTACTTACCACCAAACGCGTGCCGTTGCACAGTTTTTATTAGTGTTTTATTCGAAGCATCTAAGGAGCTGTTAACTGTTAATCGTTAGATGGTAAAAATAATTAAGAATTATCTTTTAACCGTCTCCTGGTTCTAAATTATCTACCCACCAATTCTCAGCCAAATTAGCCAAATTCTTGACTTCGAAAAGTGTAAATAATACGTCTCTCTTTTATATATAAGTATAGCTTTTACTGAATGTTGACGTAACACATAAGTATATTCTAGCTTTTTTCCATCGACTTCTTTCGCTTTCACTATTAAGCAGTACTGAAGCCAATTTACAGCTATGTCGCTACGTGTCCCATAAGTTAATCCAGGTTATAAATTACTTTTTTGGGTGATTAAGTACTTAAATCACAAACGACGTGACGATCCGTATATAAACATTTCCACAGACTTACGTACATATCAAGCTAATGCTTAATGAAAATTAGTCATTCCATTTCAATGTCACAGCATATGTTTTATGGAAATACCCTGTACAAAAATAGAGTTTAAACGTTGTAATATTATACGAAGGTAACACAACTTTAAGGTTTCACGGATTGACTACGAAACCCCAAAAAGTAACGTTGGGCAACTGTGGCGTATTTCGATTTCATCTTTAGAAACTAGTTTTAATATACCTACGCATTTATAAAGTATTCCGCAATGTTTTGATAAATTACCATTTGAGACAAATAGATTCTTTTTTAAGATATCGAAAATTTTTTGTTGCAATTTTCGTTATGTATTTAAATATGTAATATATTTTATAAAGACATTGCTATGTCACACACGTTATCCGGTGTTTGTTTGTCTACACTGCCTTGCCATTGTTATAAATGTGAAATTAAGTCTGTCTGTTTTCTACGTTTTCATACCTCAAATACCATTTATTTTGATCAAAAACAGCTTCTATTCTTACGGGAACCCGTAATTCAAAACGTGTTGGTTGTGTGACATTTAACGAAACCTAATATATTCTGGATTTAGTCAGTATATTTTCTGCTGATGTGAGAAACTAGTCAGGTTAGATCCGCTATTTACCTACGCGAGAATATCGTTACTTTATATTCTTGTTTTCTTGACGGCATTTTCTTGTTGCTTTCACCAACTAGTAAAAGTCTCAAATTTTGGGATTTGCTTATTCGATTTGATAGGGAAATCAAATCCCAATATTCGCAATTAAACCCGTGAACTCTGCAACCGAAACAAATGTCTTTTTTTTGTAAGAGAGGGGGAAATCTTCACAACATATAGGAACTTGCAGGAAATATTAGTTTACGTGGGGTTGCCTTAAATACTATCGGGTAGCTGTGCATTACGGATTGCACCGGGATGTCCAAAGAATCCTTCACTGCATGGTACTCTTTGGTCCCCTTTAGGCACATCTTTACCTGCATAAATACGTTAAATTTAGATCACATTGATCGTCCTTTCCTTCAAGGCGTACTGGTGTTAAATAAACTGTCACAGCCCACTTTGTGACTATTCTCAACACAAGGTCCCCCTAAAATTTTTTCAACAGGTTGGTGAATCGAATTGAATGAGTATGTCTAAGATACAGCATAAGCTGTCTTTATATATCTAAATAGTGTCTTTACGGGAGTCGTGTGTTCTATTACTATAATAAATATACAGGTGCCACCGCTGTTCTGCCCTTCGGGAAGCAGTTCACCAGAGTGCTCTTCAAGCGAAGAGAGTGCATTGGGGCCATACGCCAGTGAGCACAGTGAGGCCCGTACGCAACCAGACGATGGATATGAGGTATGTCAATATAACAAATTTACTGCTGGCTACATATTAGCTGTTACTTTTTTACTAATAAACTTTAAAATAAAATAATAGGTATAATTAGTGTCTTATGGTTTAATACCGATCATGTTAGCGTTGTTGGTGCATGTTGATACCACATCTGTTATTGTCTCATTATACATACATACGTATCATCACGTCTCATTCGCATAGGTGCAGGCAGAGACGAAATCGTTCCACTTGCCTTGCATATCCCCTTTGCTTCTTTCAGTCTCATTAAATTTTTCATACGAGTTGGTCGGTTTAGAGTACTCTTGACCTGGCACTTATTTAAAATTTCCTGAATTTGGTCCAGAAACGATCGCCTTGGTCTTCCCCTTCCAACTTTCCCATTCACTCTAGACTCATAAATCCTTTTTGTCAGGCTCCCTTCATTCATTCTCGCTACGTCCCTAAACCATCTAAGCATACCTTTCTTAATTTTAGTCACTTCATCTCCTTTTATACCACAGCGCTCTCTTATCACACTATATCTTACTTTATCACTCAATTTCAATTCACTCATACTTCTCAAAGCTCCCATCACTACCGCATTTATTTTACTTTTATGCTTCTTCTGCCATACCTGTCACTACCATACATAAGTGTTGGCACTAACTCTCCTCTATGCTTAGCCAATCTGGCTCTTGGAAATACTATCTGGCTATTCTTAAAGGCGAATCAAAAAAACGAGCATCGCTAAAAACATTGTATTTATATGACCTAACAATTACTATAGTTTTGACTTGCTCATGTTTTTGTTGTTGTACTATTTTACAAACTCCTACAATCGGAGTATTTTTAGTCAGAGTGAATAGGCATCTCTTAGTTAAGCGCGATTAACCTTAGGCTTCTTTTTTCGCTGGGAAATGCCTTTGCGCACGTCTAATAAAATTAACCACCACTCGGGATTGTGGATCTTGCTGGCTATACTCACTAAACCCCAGCGAAATCCTCCTCATCGGCATACTAGGGGCTAGATATTCGCTGTCACATTAAGCTCTGGCATTTCGGATGAATCTGACTCAAGGATTCAAGAAATGGAAAGCAAACTGTTAAAACCCCACTACGGGGGCTGGGATGAGCATCGGCTGATAGCTAAACTATCATAACTTAGTGGTTGTATGCATGCTGTACTCGTATAACTAAAAGAAACTAGCGATTGAATCTTGAATAGGAAAATGTTCTGTTTATAATAAAATTTATGCCTAGGCGTTGTATAATTTTAATCACTGTAGCTTTAGGGTAAAGGCAATCATAGTGAGAAAACCTGCATGTTTCAGGAGCAGTGTGATATCTACAGCTATATATCTATGAATGATGAATGATGCTTTCCATTCATGAATTGAAAATGATTATTTCATATGTCTGTATCGAAAGTTGCACATTGCTTTCCGATTAAATAAATGCATAATTTAGTGCACATGCTTCAAATTTTCGGCGTATGGCTTAATACACGTTTCTTTTAAATGTCGAAGTATTTGTTTTGTTGCTCCATCAAAATTTGTAATTATATCTTCTTCGCTTAATCCTTCTTACGAGTCGTTAGAACTTATTTTCTTTAATTTATTTAATATTATATTAAGTTTTGCTGACTATTTTTTTGATTGCATATCTAAACTTATTTCTCGGCTATAATATAGTTTCTATTTGAAAGTTGTAAAAAATAAATCAGTAAACAAATTGTTTGTTATTTACGTAGTCGAACTTCCGAGCTATTGGTGCTATATCTGACATTATTTTCAACTTTATTTTTTACATTTTTATCGAACTTTGGATGTTGGACTGATGAAAAATTGTATACCTACCACGGGACGAAAGTATGGCATTGCCACCCACGCTTTTATCATCGACAATTATCACGCGGATGGCGATGTCACACTTTCGGGTCTAGGCTCGTAATACTGTTGTTTTCTTTGTCTCCTAACATGTATCAGTATTATTGAGCAAATTAAGGTGGAGAATTTTATTTTTCTCAGAATTAAAGTGTCATTCAAGTAATTATGCCTCAGTCGTTATAACGAGCGTTTGTTATAAACGATGATTTTGTAGTCTGCGTAGTTACAAATTGCAGCTTAATTATCCTCATTCATTTATGAGTTCTTCCACATTATCGCACACAAATCGTAGATGTGAATAACAAAACTACAGTTGTGTCATAGACCAGTTTGACATCGGAATTATTAGTTCGCAATATTTTTTCATCTCTCATCAATTACCGGATTTCAAATTTTATTTTTTGTTTTGTATCAAATCTAAAAATAAATGTTGTAGTGCGTATTTGCTTCAGATATTATTTTTAGTATTTTCTCCATGTTAATCAAATGTGTGTATTTTGATGCATTGTTTTAATGACATCAAAGTTCAAATTGTGTTATTGAAGCTATAGTCTGTTTATAAATTTATTTGTTATAGGTAACCTTTGTAGCGACTAGACTTATTTTGGAAAAGGTATCGCGATTTGTTAGATAAAGGTATACTTTTTAAAATAAGCTCAATGATATCTTAGTGAAGCTAATTTAATAAAACTTGCACAAATTTTGTTGATAAATTATTACGCAATATTAAATATTAAGTGCGTGGAATAGGTTTATCTTAAACTTGGGCTTTCATTTCATTTGAATATCAAGTCTGAGCAGTTTTAAATACAGATTTTTTGAAGCCGAAGAGAAATGTTTATTGATAAATATTATTTATTTTCAGGCCGATGTTGAAGTTACAAAACTCGATGCACCGACAAAAATAAGAAAGCTCTCGGAATCCCTGTCCATATTAAGTAACGGATCAGGTGAGAGGGATTTAGTTCTATCAATCTATCTAATGCAATCTGTGTAGGTATGTAGAAAATTAAATGTTAGTTATTTACCATAAAAAATGAAGCCCAAAAGTTTAGTTATTTTACGTCTCACTATCTTTTATTATTTCTTTATATGTACGAACGAATTTTCTAAACAACTGGATCGATATAGATATTATATTTTGAAAATGTTTAACTCCTCAGATCTTATAATCTTAAAAATCTTTATTGGTCGCTTTATGCCATGCACTATCAATATGATGCATAAATTAATTCAACGCATATATAATTTTCTCAAACATAATTTATTCATCGTGTTTTCATCATTACCTTTTACCACATTAGTATTTGTTTCACTCAAACTTAATAAAATTATTTGCATCTGTCAGATATGCATCCTTGTTTGAACCACGTATTAATTGAGCATCAATATTGTAATGACCTTAGTGTATTCTTGAGCTAACTTCCTAACTCTGTAATCATTAGTAATTGAAATCATCCACCATAAATTGGCAAATTTAAAGTACCTCGTGTTTTCATGTCATATGGTTAGAGAGAGAGAGAGAGAGAGAACACTTTTATTGTACACCACAAAATAACATTTAAAAAAAAGTAAATACAAAAAGATCAGTACAATAAGGCGGCCTTATCGCTATCTAGCGATCTCTTCCAGGCAACCTTTGGGTTAGAGAGATTGCTGATAAGTGAAATGGGTAGAGCGTGGTGACATATATAGGTGAAGAAATTTATATAATAAATAAAAATACATAGATATAAGGATGTAAATATATACACATATAAATATGTATATATATATATATCTATATATATAAACATACATAGTCGTCCTATTCGGATAGAGACAGGTAATATATCTTTACCTGTCTCTTAAAAATTGTCAGGGATTTGGCTTCTCTTATAGTTCGCGGCAAGTCGTTCCACAAGTTAATTGCACGAACGGCAAAAGAGTGGCCATAAAATTTTGTTGTATGTGCTATTACACTTAATTTTAAATTTTGGGATGGTCTAATAGATCTCAAATCCGACTTATGATATTGAAACTTTTCTTTTAAGTAAAGGGGTGCCCTAGGATTAAATAGTACACAGTACAGAACAGAAAGTATATTTAGATTCCGGCGAAGACGTATGGGTAACCACTTGAGCTTTTTACGAAAGTGTGATACGTGGTCATATTTGCGTAAACCAAATATGAACCGAATGGATAGATTTTGAATCCGCTCAAGTTTATTTAATTGATCCTCGGTCAGATTAGGATAGCTTACATCTGCATAATCAAGGATAGAAAGAAGAAGAGATTGTGCTAGCATAATTTTCGTGGGGATTGGAAG